>JAIPMN010095561.1:0-13172 GCA_020650975.1 Apostichopus californicus | reverse complement strand
CTACTTCAAAGCTTTCAGTATTTTGTATCTTGAATGATTGTCTGGCTAGGGTAAGGTTGCTGATGTCGTTGAACCAATTAAGATTGCCAATGTTTTTCGACACATTGCAAATTAAACACATCGATGAACTACGCGAGCATATGCAGTTCACATGCTGATTTCTGGTCGAACTATTCCCAAAGTTACACTCACGGTCAAATCGTCGCTCTCCTGAAAAATGGAAGGAATAGATATCAACATTAAAATCAGTAAACGCAATACCGCCGTTGATATGTAGGTTAATATAAAATATTTACCTTCTACAAGAAGATCAAATGTTAACAAAGAGAACAAAGTGTTCTGAAACCACACAAACATCTTATTTGATAACTATGTAGCTCAAATTGAGAGAAAACAGAAATAGAAATGAAAGTTGCACAGTAAGGTTGATCGGTTTATTCTGCTGTGGGTCGAGGTGAAAGCATCATACTTCTACGGCTACCTAGAAGGAACGTTCTGCAACTCGTTTTGGGCAGTACGGCAACTACAAAGCCGTCAATGTTCATGAACTGTAATGCACTTATCATGATCGTATGTACGTCTCAAAATGGTACTTTGGAATCTTTGGCGGACGATCACAACTGGAACTAACATATTGATGCAACTTTATGTGAGACTTTTTGAAATAATCCCACCGCATCATACGTACGCTTTATTCAGTTTAATTAACGTATTGGTTGAACAATTCATGTTGGCAATGTAGACAATGCTCAGACGTGTTCATAAACATAATTGCTCTACGCTGTTCATAGAGGTTCATTTTATTAAATACATTTACAGAAAAAGTTGTACTCTAACTTAATAATAATGCATAACATATGCTTTATATTAATCCACGCCTTCCTCAGTGCATAGTGCCTCCTCTTTGCTTAGCAGTTAGCGAACTATTGGCTAAGTAGTGTCATCTAAGTAATCTCAGACTGGTTTTGTTTTCTGATATTTCTTATAGCACACATGCATATTGGTGGCTACTATCATACCCTCAGCTTTGTTTTCCTCTTTGTTGTCCCTAGTGCTTTCACAAGTAAGTATGATTGTAAACACTTAACCCCGTTACATGTTAATAAGAATGGGCCAGGGCTGCTGCTCCACAAATTAGATGAGATTGGTTTACATATTGGAATTGGAACAGATTGGAACACAAATTGAGAAACTTAAACCAAGTCATCGAGCTGCAAAAATCTATAGACAAAATAGGAAAACCCCTGACTGCATATTGCTTAATCATGTACAAACAAGATTGTTGCTCTAAACGTGCAAAAACTATTGAAAAAAATATATCTACACAGTGCTTACTGATGTTAGCAGTTTTGTGCATAAATTGTGAAACTAGATCATTTCAATTTCGTTTTCCTTTGACAACCACTGTAATATTTTAAAGGAATATAGTTATTTATAATAAGTACGCAATATTAACTATAATACTATCAACAAAATATATGGATGCAAACTGGCTCCACAACTTTAATGATCTTTAATTATTCATAGGTCTGCAGCTCAGCTGTCCGTCAAATATTGTCATCGAGAAGGGACACAATGCAACGATCGGATGTAATACATCTGAACCTCCAACAGATGTGTTTTGGTACGTTGGATGCCATCCAGTACAAGTCGTATCCTTTCTTTGGAGAACAACCTCAAATCAGGCACATTATATGACAGCAGTAGATTTGACATAAAATCAAACGGCGATGTAATAATTTCGAACGCCCAACTTGGGGATGAGGCTGTATTTACCGTGGTAGCATTTTTTTCAACCGGAAATTTCGAAGTAGAAAACATTACTGTTAGCATTAGAGGTACCTAATATTATTTTACTTGTCACTTTTACAGTAACCACTTGTAGATTCAACGACACATCTTTACAAAAATTGCAAAATACTTAAATATGAAGCATTTGATAAACATATTTGATGAATGATAATTTACTTTTCTTATTATTGTATGTCTTGGTTCAAAGTCTGATATCGTTTTTTCAGTATGTCTCCTTATCTGATTATTTTGTAAGTAGTTACACCAACATACATTGCATAAGTTACTTAAAAGTATTGTTAACTTACAAAATATTCCTGCAAAATAAAAATAACTCTCTGTTATTTGAAAATATTTTGTGCTTTTCATATCGGTCCCTCTGTTGTCCCGTGAGAAAGAAGAACTCGCACAAAAGCCTAGAGAGCAATATTTGATAAAACATCTACAGCCAATATGATTTGAACATTTTTTTTCCAGTCAGTCCACAACAGAGATGTCCACTGATAGGTAAGTGTTCTTCATGTTCCAGTTGTTCACTACGAATAAACCGGACAGGCCAGTTACAGTGTACAGTTATTGAATCTTCACCCGAAGTACCCCTTTGATTGGAAATTAGACGTAGCGAGCATTTTCAGTTTACTACAGGCGAAACCATTTCACAGAAAAATGAAAAGCTGGGCACTTGGAACACATCTACATCTGTTCAATACACATTCGACGTATGTGGAGGTTTTGCAGATATAAGATGTCTGGCACAGGATGACATCAAACTTTTGCACCGCCATGACAGCCACATTAGGTTAACTTCTGGTAAGTCCAAATTCAGTGTCAGTGAATGTGTATATCTAATTGATGTTTCTTTATCATATAATGTGACCGTGTTTGTAACATACATGTCTATGTTCAAGTTGAGCGTCTATAGTCAATTAAACTTCTTGCAAGAAATGTTCTGTTAATACATTTAACGCAAACATAGAAATTCGCAAAACAAGCGATAATAAACCAAACACATAAAAAAGGTAATAGTTTGAGGGCGTTAACGTTCGTTTCAGATTTTTAGAGAAATACTAGGTGTCTAACAGTCTACGTGGGGTCAGTAAGTCAAACCAACGGTTTGAAATACACGCAAGTGATTAGCAGTGGGCATTCACTCAAGTATACAAGTATGATGCAAGTATTGTCCAGATTGTACACTTGTTGTGTTCTAAAATGTATATTTGATAACATTTTTCATTTTAAAATGTTTGATTTCATCTATTCAGATCCCTGTCCAGCAGGAGAGCCAACTGTTGAAATTACTTCTACAGTATCTCCACAATTGCATAATCCATCATGGTTGCTGTGGGTGCTGATATCTCTCGTCGTGGTAGTATTCTTAGTAGTTTCTATAATTCTTCTGATTTTTTGTCTACGAAAGAAGACAAATGGAAAGCAAGAAACGAAAAAGTCTGGTAAGATGCTTTTTAGGGTTGAAAATAAATATCATAATATACACTTTAGTATGCATCCTTCACAAATATATATTTAAGCGTCACTTCAACATAAATAAATGTGTATGCACCACCGAGTCTGCGACGTAAAAACTGAGAGTATAGGCTGCAAAGAAAACTAATGCATTAGTTCTTTAATTGACGATATTACAAAGAAAGTTTTTTTTCCATTTTAGGAGGTGAGCGTGCAAAAAGCGATAAATTTACAATTGGAATGAGTGTACAGGTAAGGTCCGAATTCATTTTCAACAGTAATATTTTGTTTTGTATTTAAGTTTAATTACTAAAGCCTTTATGATTTCAGCATTATAAAGTAAAACTTGACATTGGCATATGAGAGAGGTAGCTGTACATTCATTAAAATGTAAAATATTCTTTAAATTTTCGGAAATATTCGATCAAAGATAATAATGTAGCCCAACACAACTAATGCTTAATTTTTTCAGGAGGGGTCACATGAAAAAGTTGAACATTCAACACCAGATCGCAGAAACAGAGATCACTCAATAGTAAGTTCGTTGATTCATTGATATCAAATTTGTAAAACAGCAAAAATTTTAGCAAACTGCTTGACCACTGCTAAAAAAAGGCCACACAAGATATAAATGTGTACAATTTAGAGGGTCTGACGTTTCGATACCAGCAGGATCTTCAGTGAACGAATAAAAACTAAGAACATACACAGACACAAAGATGGACATATAAATAAACTGGGGAAGTGAGCAATGAATATAACAACAATATGTTCATCAAGAAAGAGCTAATATGATAAGAAAAAGCAAAGAGAGGACTCAGGGCTGTGGAGATAAAATCTAATAATGGAGGTGAAAAAGAGGATTGGGAAGGGAAACCTTGAGATAGTTTGAGTGTTGAACACTTTGTTTGCGTGTATACTGTGACTGGTGAAAGATTCTGATTCCGAGATTTGGACCTTGCAGACAATCTACCTGGAGGGAAAGGAACATTTGAAAGTACCATGCTGGACAGAGGTGGAGTTGGACGTTAACGCTGGTACAGTAGCATGAGCTATCAAATCCAGCAGGTTATGCTGGTGTCTCTCGGTAGGTCTTGGCTTGTAAAGAATGGCCCTTTGAAACGATCAGAGGTGTGCAGGATGTGAAAATGGTTGTTAGTCATTTGACGAACTAGGAATAAAGGGAATAAGAAAAACCCATCTATATTAAAGGAAGAAAGGCATTATATAATATTTTGACAAGAGCTTATTCTCTGTAAAGTTACAAATTGACTTATTCTTCTTTTATTATGCGAGTTTGTTTTTATTTTTATTTTGCAGAAAAAGATAACAGTCTATCAAGGTTCATTTCTTGTCTTTGTGATAGTTATGCTAAACACCTTTATATCAACCTCTTGCACCATGACACGGTATCCGTTGCTATTGAAACCATATACGTGGACAGCCAGTGTATAGTTACAAGACCAAAAGACAAAGGCCAATACAAAGTATCTACTGAAACACTGTATAAAAATCCACCAACAGAAAAATGGGTGGCTTTGACGGCTGGTCTAGGATTTGGGAAAACAACATTGATTCTGAAGATGTTAAGCCAATGGATCCAACAAGACGAAAAAACTTACGTTTTGATTTACATACATCTGACTGACAGTAATTATCAGATGAGTCTCGTTGATATAATAATGACTGAAATACTCAATGATTCAGTAATAGAAACTAACAACGTCAACAAATTCTTGTCAGATCAACCTGTTGTTGTCCTAATTGACGGATTGAGTGACTTGTGCAGTACAATAAATTTACACGAATGGAACAAAATGCAAAAGGAAGAACACCTACCTAAAGCAAGCGCTTCGGGTACACAATTGGACACTAAAGAAAATGAATATAAGCTACTTGCTCAATTAACAATAACAGTACAGCAAAATCCTAAAATGAGAATGTGGGTAGCATCGCGTAACTTAAATTTCTCATATCCCGATGAATTCCTCACTATTGAGTTGAGAGGATTCAATGAGAACCAAATTAAGGACTTATGTGCAAAAATGTATTTATACCATGATCGATCAAGAACTGTAGATCATGATGAAGAAAATAAGCAACCTATCACGGAAAATAGTTCTCTTTTGGCTAGCTCAGAGCGAAGCACTGATCATGGGGACTATATTATCAAAAGTAAACCTATAAATGATGAAAGTGGTACCGGGGAACTTGACAAGACAGCCTTGAGTAAGCAGCCATACTCGTGTCAGAAGGAACACGATAGAATGGTAGATGACAACCTCGTAGAGAAAATGATTTATTCCCTCAGTTATTCAAAAGAATTCTTGAAAGAGTTGTATAAGGTTCCATTATTCGTTACAACAAGGTTGTATTTAAACGCCGTGGAAGTAACGAAACAGGGCAATGAACATGGCGATCATTGTCGTATGTCAAAGATCCTGGAAGCACACGTCCATAGCATGGAAAAACATTATGTCACAAAGGGTAACAACAAACTTTGCGAAAAGTCTGAGTTTTTAGCCCTGCGAAAGACCATTGGAGAAGCGTTCTATAAAGGAATGAGATCAATTGAGTATTGGCAAGACAAAATTCGGAACGATTCTTTTCAAGAGGCTTTGTTAATTGGACTCCTGAAAGTAGATTCAAACAATGTAGACTCATACCATGCAAAGGCGACTCTTGGAACAGTGATTCCTGACAATTGTGTCAATGCTGGGTCCCCATTTTTTAGGGAATTCTTTTTGGGACATTATTTGCTGCCGGACCTACCAGGAAATATTCTTTCCTGCCAAACTAAGTTGATTAATGATGATTTCAATTTAGCCTTAATGTTCGTTTCAGGTTTAAGCGACGATTTCACTCAGTCAACACAAATTCTTGATGAACTTCAAAATCAAGGAATGTGGAATGTCTTTATCGATTGCTTTCATTAAAGTGACCTTCCAGTAAGAAAACGAATGATTAATAGAATAAATAAGAAGGCGGAGATTACTATTACAAAGACGGAAATTCCGTATCAACAACATAATGTTGAAGACTTTTTCACTTTTTGTAGCAGTGAACATGTAAGTTTTCTTTGCATTACATGATGGTATACATATACAATTTATAACGAATTTAGCCAGATACAGTAAAATTATGGAATAAATTTATCCGCTGTCCAAATCGACTACTAGTAAAATCTTCATTATCTTTGAGACATTAACAACATCAACTTGTTAAGTGAGTGCTAAACATAAATGATCCATACACACAACTGCACCGTTGAACGTTGTTTATATTCCATTGAATACGTTGTAGAAACATTACATAGTAACACTGATCTAATGCGTGCTCGTAATTTGTTAATAAATTTGCGCTTCAATTGCTGCCCACCTTACACCCATGAGGTAGTGAACTGAAAATGGATGGATTGTTCTGACGTATTCGTAGGTGCCATAGGTTGGCACAATAATATGGAGTCGACTTACATTTTTTGAAGTGGTGTAAGTGTGTGTGTCCTTATGTGGACAAGGGCTTTTGCTCCTCGTGTTCATGCTTAATGGAGAACATTAATTAAATTTTGTTTTCTCTTAATGTTTCAATAGTATCCTCGTGGAACATTCGTTTTTGATGGGAACTTCTCTGTACAGTTTCTCACGAACTTATCATTACCAAATGCTGAACGAGTTGTGATTAGTAAGAACACACTTGAAGACAACGACATACTTAATATAGCAACGTGCATCGCTAAAAAGATTGAAGTAGAGCTTCAGTAAGTTATTTTGTATCTATCTATTACAGTGACTATATTCATTCGTAGACGGTTTGGAAATAGTATTGCAGTCATTGTCCATGCTTGTTATGAATGGTGTTTTTCAAGTTACAATCGAAAGTGAACAAATGGTTCACTTTATGTGTTTTAAGAGCAGCATCTTACGGGAAAGGAAAGTTAGAGGCTGTACCGGTATCCGATGTTTTGCTGGAGAATTCAATTTCCGTCCGTGAGTGAAGTACCTCCGTTCACGTTGGACGCTAACTGTCATACGGAGTGAACAGCTAGACATATAGCGCATACCTTTGTCCTGGAAGTCATTCGCTCCGTCTGTTGTATTTGGAGGCAAATATAGCTCAGTTCTATTGTCATACATAGCAGTACCATAGTGACAGAATACCTAATATGGTTAAGCTAATTATTTGACTAAAAACGAGTTTTAGCAACTTGATTTACAACATGGAATGAATCCCGGAATGAGGGCTGGTCCCTTTCTGGGTAACAGGTAGCTCATTACTGCGTGGAATCGATGCCGAGATTAGGCCATACATTAGAACATGCTTGTCAATTAAGCGAATGCCGTAGCAAAGGGTTTATCTAGCTATCGTTATGCATGTCAACATTAGTTCCGAAGGTTGTGCTCTTACACCATGTGTTTGATTACGAAAACAAGTTGTACACTGTGTTGCCCATGTTGGGGTTTTACTACGATTTACACGAGACAAAGATTAAAGGTTGGTTTAGATGATGCCATGCCCAAACATGCTCATGTCACACATGGTAAATATTTGAAAGATTAAAATAAATTCAAGGTCATGTCAGATCAAATTTCAACCAATCAAACGTCTTTGAATGTGTTTTCAGGAACTATAACGTGATTGTTTCCTCATTTTCAGATATGAAGTGTGAAACATGAAAGTCTTCATATGCGATCACGCATATATTAGACAGGTTATGTGCCAACTAAATAAATGTGTTTTCCTACCTTTTCTTAGGTTTCACAATTGCGCTATGAATACACTTTCTCAGGAAACTATGACAAAGCTTGGTTACATTGTAAAGAGGGTAAAAAGGTTTATAAGTAAGTATCAAACTATCACGTTTATTTTCAAATTGAAAGGTTCAAAGTTTCTAAAACCGAAGAATATTAACTTTCAGTTATATTATATTCTCTATTAATTTGATAGCTGTAAACCCACTCAGCTTCAAAAAGCTGAATATTCTTCTTGCATGAGCTAAATCATAATATCATATCGTTTGCTGTCGTCGTTCAGTAACGACTCTGTCCGTTGATATGTTAGTCGAATAATGTGATAGCTAAATAGTTGTTGGTATTTCTTATATTTTGCAGTTGTATACTCAACAGGCGATTCTTGGAAACATATTGACACCCGGACGATCTATAACTTTGAATATGGGACTTGGGATAAAAGTAAAGAATAACAATAATGGTTTTTCAGAGTTTCAAACTTTACCCAATTTACTGGAGGTTATGTTTTTTTTGATAAACACTTCAGATTACGTTTAACATATTAGTAACCAACGTTTTAGAAAGTCACCCAGTTTTGAATATGTATATCACAATATCATCCTCATTTTGTAACACAAATATATTTTTGTGATATTTTTGTGAATGCATCTGGTAACATCAGCATAATTGATGTAATCACAGCAAGTGAGCTAAAAATACATTTCATTGTCTATAAAAGTAATTCCACAATCACCCATATCATGAGGTAGAGACATAATATTAATGGTTGTTTAGCTCATTAAGTTCTACAATCAAATTGATTGCTCTGATTTCTCAAAGTAGGTTGAACATCACCAAAAATCCTTATATATGCTTAATGTTATGAATGTCAAACCTTTCGATCACTAACTAGAGATGATTTTTACCGGGAATATGCCATACTTTAAATGTCCCGAAAGCGACCGGTCTAGACCAACTTTCAATAAAGGTTCTGAAATATATTGTACCAACCAACTCACCAACATTTGAATGGATATTTCTATATTTTCTTTATTACAAAACAAATTCATTCTATGTAGAACGTTCCTATATTTGTCCTGTTTCTATTAAAAAAACACATAATCGCTATCACGAATGACGTTAGTACTATTGTCGTAGCTTCTGTTAGCATGTATTGTGTATTTTTATTCTCACTTAGAAGATGTAAACTTACTTCATTTAGCTAGAATAACGAGATTCAATTTAATTCCTCCTTCAAAACTATGCAACGCTATGCTTTTAGCCAACAAATGCATAAAACGAAACTCCCACTTAACTCCATTTGATGGGTATTTCATTATCTTATATGTGATTCCCAATACCTGATTGGCCTACAACTTCTAGTTTTATTTTGTTTAATAATAATTTTGTCCCTTAAAATTCATTATGTGAACTACACATGTAGTTCATAAATTAAGTTTTATATTTCATAACAGTTCTTCAGCTCAAAAATATTGTTGTCGTCAAATACTATTTCGTTAATATTCTTAATAATGTTCTTAATATGAAGAAGACGAAACAGATGTTAATTGATTTTAGGAAATGTAACTCTGTACTCAATTTAGTAATTATTACTGACATTGTCGTATTTGTCTCGAAGCAAAGGTATCGTAGAGTGTATGATGATCAAGTTGCTTCGTAAGACCACATGTATTATTTAGTTAAACAAGTTAAATATGCTATTCATAAACGTATTCTGAAGGTGTTATTAATCTATGCTATACAGTGTGTGTGTGGTTTTATTCATTGCTTGTTGAGGTGTCGGAATGCAAGAAATGTATGAATTGAATCATTCTTAAGCAAGGTAACTGTGTTTGTGGAAAAATCAGCAAACGGCAACTTCGTCTTGAGGCTAAGCTTAACTCTGTTAGTAACGACAAAAAAAACATCCCATATATTATAAATTGTGACATTGCTGTTATCCCTGGTGTTGTACGTATGTGATTACTGCATGCTTCCACAAATCGTTTTTTTTTTCATCCCAAAAAGGTTATACCAAGATCTAACAAATTAGTTTTAATCGTTTTGCTTTTCCATTGTTTTAGGAATCTAATACAGTTGGCTCTATCTTTTTATCTGCCATTTGTTTTCTATAAGCTGAGTATGACATTATTTGACACGAAATGAATATCACCTTTATTAGTTGTAAATTACATACAAATGAGGAATCAACTGCATTTAAATGAGGAATCAACTGCATTTAAATGCATATGATGTAATCATGTCATTTTGCAAAAACTGCAGCGAAAACATTCGATAACTACAACTATATATGTGCGATTTTAAGACGTTATCACTATTAAGTGTAGCTGGACGCTTGTATTATTTCTCATTGCTTTTCATGGTGATGTGGGCTTCGTATTCGATGGAAAAATTGAACTTACTCGAATGTAGTTTGCTTAATTGGATACAATATTATCTTTGAATAAACATTTACTAGTTATTGACTTTAATTTGATCCTCTTTCCATCAAAACACTCTTCTATTTACTATTTTTATGGATAACATCACACTTCATTTTATCGTTACTATATTTTGCTCACTTTATTTAGTTCAGCCTTTCCATCTATATTTTATAAACTACGTCGCAAGTAACGGAAAGCGGCGTCGTTGACATTTTCAATCGAACATACTTTGAAAATTGATACTTTGGAATTACATAGTTTTGCACTACATGTAAATAATGTTATGAAGGTGCAAAGACCACGTCGCGATAGCGTGCGGAGTCATCTAACAGCGACTATCACGATAACGTAAGGAGTCGTAGACAATTTGTACGAGCAGCCGATACTCATGGCAAGTACAGTAAAACTGGTGCAACTTGTAACACATGTTACCGTGTTAGGAACACAAAACAGTAATTACTGATCCATGTGTTACAGGTGGCATCATTAGTTACTGTACTAGCAATGTGTTTGAGGTAAAGGAGGTACGGAGCCGCTTGATTCCAGTTCACACCTTTAATTAAATTACGCCAATTCGTCATGCCGAGAACGGAGAAAGGCCATGTTCTGGTATATCCATAGGCCTACTTATAGCCTAAAACGACTAGTTACGACTTCATTTTACGTATTAACAAACTCGCACTCAATGGTTGGTACATCAACTACTGTTCATGTCCCACAAGCGAGCATCAGTAATGACTACGTTATGTTCGTAACATGTGTTACATGTGTTACAGGAAATAAACAGTAGTTACTGTACGAACCGTGAGTATCGGGGGGTACGAGTCATCTTATTTAAAAGCGCCAATATAACTCATCTGAATATAAAGTTGACGTGAAATTAATAATGGGCGCCATTGCTTATATAGTCTGTTTCAGAAAAATTGCGCCTGTCATATTACAAGTAGTCACTGCAGAGGAACTGTCCATGTTAGGTCTCCCAAACATTTAATGTAGACGTTATGTAGACGGAATACAACTTAAATGGGATGTCATTTCTCTTTTAGCTGGGGGGGGGGGGAGGGTGGATTCTATAAACCTAGATTATGTACTTAACAACAGCATTGAGTGACTCTCACTACACGATTACGATGATGAGTCCTCATACCAAGTATAAAACGTTAAGCCACCACGTACGTTATGATCGGATTTAAAGTCTAAGGGAAACAAACGCTTTGCTATATACAAAAGTTATCATCATTGTGTGGACTGTTTTTAGTTCAGGAAGAATACCAAAATGAATATACATGAAGGTCTGTTTATGTCATTACCTAATCTAGAGCTTCACTCTTCAAAATATAGGGACATCTGAGGTAACTTACAGCCTCGTACATAACAGTATTGAACAACAAATCGCCTAAGAAAGTTATTATGACACCATTGCAAACAAATCCGAATCTGAATATGTGTTATTAGCTAACTTCATCACGTGGAACATGATTCTGTTTCTGGGATTCATTCTAATGACAACCTCTCTAGCTTTTACATGAAGGACCAACTTTAATTCGAGCATAAGTCCATTGTGAGGAAACTTACTTTATTATTTGAAAAGTTACCCGTTTTGCGAGTAACGAGACAAATGTTCCTAAAATGTGCTCATGCGTTGACATTTTTGAAAGGAAGTAGCCTGGATAAAACATTTGGTTTGATGAAAGACGTTCATATAAGAATAGGAATTTTCGCTACAGAAATCACAGAGGTTCCGTTTTCGTCTAGTAGTCAGGTGAGTCTGTGGTTTGTTCCCTAATGTTAAAGTCACAGCATCAAAACATCAAGATGGACATACATTTGAGGCTCACCAAACCAGCGTGTGGATGAGGACATGTGTGTGATTACCACGTAATTTCGAGTAGTTGTGGTTCCCACGACCAAGTACCATACTACATTTTAGGATCCCAGTGACGGGTAACAGTGTCCGAGTTCAACATTTCAGAATCCGACTACTAACTAGGTGTTTTGTTCATGCGGTACTTGTGTATTTTTTATGTAATATTTTAGAAACTTCTGCTCCATATGAAGTCACTGTAGTAAAATGATGTAATACATATATTATGACGACATGCTCGGACCTCGATATTGCTCTCAAATTCATAATTTGTCAATATCATCAAACATTGTATGGTGTCCATGGAATGATGCAGAATTGTTTGGCTAAAAAGCATGTCCCACTAACTGTTCGATAAACATTGCTCATGTTTATTGAGTAATACATTAGGTGGCATGTAAATTATATTCTGCTGGGGTATAGGTGCATGAGAGAAGTAATATAGTAAAACAATACCGTAATTCATATGTAAATAATCGAACCTTCTGCGGCTTCTTGTTAGTACTTCAAAAGAACATAGCTCTCTTTTCATGAAGTACTCTCAAGTACTATTTAAGTACTCATCCTAATCGAGGACCATATGCTTTAAATCGAGTTCAAGTATGAGTATTTGTACATCCGAATATGAGTTTTCACTGATGAGTACGAGTACTGTAATGTCTGAGTACTTTAGATCACGTGCTAGTACTGAGTACTACTTGGTTACACAACACTTAACACTTCTTGAGTACTATAATAGTGCAGCAAACACAGGTCTATTGGTATATAACCAATCTAAGAAAAACAAAATGAAGTTCTAAAGTACTATCATGGTGTATGCAATCTCAACATATGTTGCTTAAATGTTCTTGCGATAGCGTTGGAGTGTACAGACTTTTATAA
>JAIPMN010095290.1:0-11976 GCA_020650975.1 Apostichopus californicus | reverse complement strand
CCCCCCCCCCCCCCCCCCCCGTACACATTGGAAATCCCTTGGTGGTACAGTAATGTTTATGGCTTGAAATTTTTGTCTCGTAGCCAAACTGAAAACAGATTTCTTTTAAAGTCTGAGAGGTTCTTGTTTATATTGTTTCTGCTTCATCAGTGTTATGACAACTCCATAAAGAATGTTCCAGGGAATGAGTATGTCATAGTCAGACAGGGATCACTTTACTAAGACAGGCTCCTTATCATAAATACCAATCTAACTCATACCACCACGAACGACATTTAGCATTGTCGTCGTTGGTCTCTAACAAACAGACTCCTTCCCCCCACTCTTCTTTTCCCTGCATTAAATTAAACATTGGGAAGTGTTTGATAAAGTTGTTGTGAAGTGTACCATCTTGGAAGAGGTATTTTGAAATTAACAAGACCAAAAACACAAACAGTAACCCCTCCCCCCCCCCCCCCACTCCCTTATACTGCATACATAGTATTTGGTCCATAGTTTTAAGTTAATTTTCCAGGTGAGTATTAAAAAAATAAATTCCAACATGTAGCAGTGCACCTGCTGAAAATGGTTAAGTCCAACCAAGCAATGATATTCATCAACCATAGACAAGCTTGGTGTCATAGCTATGAGATTTAAAGGACTAGTCCAGGTGAAAAATTGCTGTTGGCTGATCAAATGAAGGAAGAACATATTCTAAGTAACCCGGGTGAATTTTGGCATCCAATTTCTATAAATGTATTGGTTTTGAGATAACTTTTGAAGTCAACATGTTTTTGAAACAAAAGTGAACTTGAAGCAAGCTTGCTGAAAACATGGTCGAAACAAGAAAGTGAAAAAAAATTTATACACTTATGGAGAGAGCACAGTATTTACGCCAAACATTCCAAACACTCTTGTTATTCCAAATTTCAAACTGTTAAAGCTTGATGTAAAAGCACGATTTACTTCATTCAATTAGTGGAAATTAGTTGACTTGTCTGCTATGCAAACACACTGAAATCTACCTACGTAGCTTGATGATTTTATCCGCTTTTTTTTCAGTCTTAACTGCTTTTCTTTATTTTTTACATAAATTTTCCAAAAATTTAAAGCAGCCTTTCTTGGTTACGATGCCCAAGGCTCAGTAGCCTCTGCTGGCACTGGTGTGTGTGTGTATGTACATGTGTGTATGTGACTGCTAGCTTGTAAACACGATTATTATCATATTTGGTAGGTAGATGCCCCATGATGTGTAGATGTGGCCTATTGTGTTTGGTCCCTACAGTATCTCTTGAATATTAATGAGTGGGCAGAGCTTAACATGAAATTCTTAAAATGTCAATATCTCTTCAACCGTATTTTTTTGTTTGTTTTTATACTATGTCACTAAGTAGAGTTTGTCAACATGATAACTGATTCCTGGTTCCTTTCCTTATATGTTGCTGCTTTAGTCAATAGATAATCCCTCTTCAATATGGTGTGCAAATAGTTCATGAATATTAACATACATGGCTTACTACACTATGAATATATCTGTTCGGGCATCGGAACCACTAGAAACGTTTTCGTTTTCTGGTTTTGCACCGATGTCGGTAGCTCTTTTGCTACCCATTAGATATTTGATATGCACATGTCATTGAAGTTTAATTCGGCCTGACTATGTTTCATCTTCATCTTCATCTTCATCATCCAAATAATGGAATTTAACTAGTCCTGCCAATTTGTTAGTATAACTAGCTAGAAAAGTATAACCAATGAACCTTTGTGTACTTTCCTGGTACTGTTTACAGCATACAATGCTCATATATATTTTTTTATACATCAGTATTTACCTTTAGGGCTGTAATGGATTTAAATCAGTTTGCACACAGTGATTCAGTGCATTACAAACAACACAATAAACTGTATACACATTTGTTATGCATGTATGTTCTACCATGTACATATATTTGCATAACTCAAAGTTTGTCTGTCTAATGACTGTGACATATATATCAAAAGTCTGTATCATAAAATATTTAGGCATTTACCATGATGAGAATCTTTCCATGAAATCACACATACAGAGGAAATGTTGAACTGAGCTACATGTCAAATTATCATCGTATAGCCAGTGATCAGGTAATATCTAATAACCATCGATGCTTGTAAACAAGTTGTACAAGGTTTAAAAAAATATACCACCTTGACTACTGTACAGAAATTGCCTCTTTAACGGCCCTTCAAAACTGCGAGATTAAAAAACAGCAACGATTTCAAAAACAAGGCTGCTAAGTGAGTCCTGGGGTAGCTGGGATCTAGACCTGATACAGTAGTCCCTCGACCTGTTTTTGAAGAAATTATATTTAGCTTCCCATTACACTACTTGTTCAGTTCAAGATTCTTACCATTGTTTGGAAGCACTGCTTGAATGGACAAGTACATGTCTTCATAATTTAGACATTAGCAGTAGGGAGAGTGCCTGGTTCTAGTGCTAGGAAAAATCTCCATACCTACTGTACTGCAGGTCCAATTGCAAAACTTTCGGCGATCGTTCGTTTACTGATGCAGGTTCCCAGATCGTGAAACAAGCTTCCAGGTGAAACTCAAGATGCAATCAGCTATAAAGCAGTTTAAAATCCAAACTTAAAACATGTTATTTTTTTATGTTCTAGATTTTTTTTGTAAATTCATTTTTTGTACTTTTGTCTCGAATACCTTGTTTTTGTACAGCGCATTAGATAACACTTTGTTGATAGTGCGCTGTATTAAATTTATAATAATAATAATAATAATATATGCACCAGTACAGTAGGCAATAATTTCTCAGGTAACGCATTGCAAAGCGGGCAAATTTGTTATACAAAGTGTGCAAAGATGCACAGCACTTTTTGTATGTAGATAATTACCAGAGTGTTTTATAGTCCGAGACAAAATTCAGATTAAAAAAAAAACGACACAAATTTGAATACTCAATTATTCACTGTATGGGGTACATCTTTGCAACTGGCAAAAGTTGTATTGTAGTTTACTACTTCAGTTAGCTCTACTTTAATGTTATTTGATATCAGAGAATAACTTGTGAGTTCCAATTTTGTTTGGCAGTTTTGACAGCTTCGAGCTTTGTCTCTTGTCAATGTTTCCAACACATGTGCAAGAACCAGGGAATAAAATATCCAACTGTATTGCATAGTTAAATGATAGATCTAGATGCAAAATGGTTGAATTGCTGTACATACAAAACTTGTCCGAAGATGTACAAAGGAGAAACATAGTATTTTATGAGAGGCAAAAGTTCAGAGGATTCCAAACTTCTACACAAAATTGGAGCACTGAATTATTCCCTGGAAACTGCTATCTTTGCACTTGTACAGCATAAAGCCCATTTTGCATAGCAAATAACCCAATTTGCATAACTTATTGCCCATTTTGCATAGCAAATAACCCATTTTGCATAGCAAATTGCCCGTTTTGCATAGCAAATTGCCCGTTTTGCATAGCAAATTGCCCTGTTTGCGTAGCATTTTGCAAAGCGATACTAGAAAAAAATAATTCCCTCGATATGATACAGCATATATATCCCTGCTTCGCCATGTACTGTAGGGAGATGTACGGGATACAGTAGCAATGAATTCCATCAAGAATATTAAATCTTGACACGGTTCTGCTTTGAAGTGCTCTTCTTCATGCATAGAATAAAACTTAAAACTCTATCTTGAGATTTTGTGCTGGTATAATACATAACTAAAGTACATAACAAGTGCTCAATACCACTGACATACTGTAATATATACACATACAGTATACAGTAGTCAGTGTTATACTGAAAATAAGGCTGAGCTGTATGGGGAATCATTTTAACAATTTTACATGGCTTTATTTGAGGTTGAATCCATCTTTTATAAATTTATTTATACCAGTCAACATTTTCTAAGGTTCTGCCAGACAGATTTCCAAGATAGTATACTAGTTGGACAACATAAGTTGTACGACATGCATTTATGATCCTCCATATACAGTATGATAACAAAGCTGTTTACCTTATAAGTACAATTGGATTCCAATTCTGAACTTTACAACAATCAAACTCAATCTTGTCTAGAGGTTAGATGCATATGGACATGTTGTTATTTTGTTTTCTTTATGCCATGATGGTAAAACATTTAGGAATGTTTATAGGAATCTGTGTGAATTCTTTAGTTTGACTGTGCTATTCATGGAACAGTTTAAGTTAGTGTCCATTTTTAAGAGCACAGTGTCGTAAAGAAAAGCTGCAGCGGCTGCTAAATCCACTGCAGCAAGGCTGAATCAGGTTTCAATATAAAACAGTATAGAGATTATCTTGGCGGTACCTATTGTGTGAAACTGCACAGGATAAAGGATTAGACGTTCCTATGCAGCTTGGCAGTGTCTTTTCTTCTTATGTTTCATACATTTCCTTTAAAATACAAATTATTCATAAACATACTGTAGGTTTTACAGTTAATTTACAAAAACAGGAAGAGGGGGGGAAGGGGAAAAAAAAAAAAGTTTTTAAAAAAAAATACCAGATAAATGATTCCTTGTCATTGGCATTTGACATTGAAGATCAAACCATTACATCATAAATTGTAGTTCTTTGATCAAACCGTGATGACATTCTTAACTACAGGTAGTAGGAGTTCAGTGCCACATGGACAACCTGTTGATCAAATTTGAATGATGCCAATTTAAATGTTAAGATAATATATACATAGTACCAAGGAATCAGATTAGGTAGAATGTTTGTTCTTTCTATTCTCATCTAGCTGTTTTATTATCTGTTTGGCATGGAGATCAAGTTAACTGTACATAATACATGCCTTGCACGTACAAAGTTCTTTCATCACAGACTCAGAATGATCCTACAATGTGTTACTTTTGAAAAAACCCAACAGTATTGTGGTATACTTGACAATAGTAATTTAGTACCAGAGTTCATCTTCACAAGAACCTGTTGAAGAAATTCAAATGATGCTTATTTTCATGTCACTGTATGTATATGGATCTACAGTACGTTACAGTTCATGTAGGGATTCGTATTTAAATGCTTAATGTAAATATACATGTTATGTCAACAGTTGTTTGATTACATGGACTTTGCATAGTACTGTAAGTTTATACAGTAGTGCAATGCTTGGCACAGATTGATCATGGAGACCTCTGTGAAGTCTTATACAGCTACTAAGTACTACTACTACTACTACTAATACAATGCCAATGTAGTATTTGTACTCAGTTTGAACTTTGTACTGTACAGATCTATGATGCTTAAAAATACAGTAGTTTCTGTAAAGACAAATATGTGGGTTGATTGTTTTTAAAGCAGGCCTTACTGTACCTGATTACAGATGAAAATTTGTAAGATCCGGGGAAACCGAAAACACCAAAAACAGGCAGATGTGCCTTTAAAAGTGTGTTAAACGTTGCATGGTTTCCCGAAAGGGAAATCCATGAAGTGCTTACCGAGATTGCAAAGTCGGCATCGACTATAACGGGCATCGCAAAGTCGGTAATTACCATTACAGTTAGATTGGTTCTCCACACGGTAACATACAGAAATGATGTACTCAAAGCCGAATACTTCGTTGGTACAAATCCTTTGCCCAGTGATGGCTAGACCACCATTTCTCAGAAAGGTTGCTAAATATTATAAAATCGTAGGGTCTGTACTGTTTGTCAATGTTAGAAAACAAATTCAATATTTAGAATAAAATTATCAAAGGAATATTAAATTTGTACTTGGTATTATTAAATTAGTAAATTTAGATAATATAATGTAGTTAACATGTCTTTAAATGTTAAAATATGTTCTTTTTTATCCCATAATAGCCCATGTAACCTGAAGCTTTGTAGGCTATTCCATTATGTTGATAGGGATGAAGTTAATTGGCTTTAAATAAAGATAAAAATGAAGTATTTAATAACTGCTTGTATGGCAGATGACGTTTAAGGAACACATTTCTTTTTTTTATGTATTCTGAAATAAAGTTCCTCATTTGACTATTCAAAAGTATATTACATGCACAACCTCACGCATTACGAGTAGAACCCCAGTGACAAATCTTACGCTGTACAGGTAGGACCCTTGCAATGTCATCTGTGAATTAATCAGGTCACACATCAGGAGTCTATGCATGCTAAGTTCTTCAATGCCGCCCTAATTATACCTTTCGGGGGAAACCTTTCCTACTGTAGTTTTGAATCTGTAACATGGCCTGAGATGGGGATTAAACAGTGAGACCTGTTATGTTGTACCTTTTCCTTACTGAATACTGTAGTATGTTATGTATCTATGTGTATGTACAGTACTAGGGTGGCATAGGTTCTCCATTATTGATGAAAAGTACGACCTTCAAAATGTGTTTTGTTAAAAAAAAATTAATATCGAGATTAAGAAATAAATTGTACTGTAGCTCTTTAGTTTACAGTGCTACAGTACAGTTCCTGTCCCCATTGAAGTTGCCTGGAATAAAGATTCTGAAATGAGCTAGATATTCCTGGAAAGGAAAACAGAACGGTGGGGGGGGGGAGGGGGGGGAAGGTTTGGGGTATGTAGCTGAGGGTTTTTTTCTGACTAAAATATGTTATTTTCTGATTTTTTTTTATAGCTTTTTTGTACTCTGTATGTAACTTATAGTTGTACTTGTTAAGACATCACTTCTGTCTATGTAAAGTGCTTTGAGATTTTCCGTTATATGTAAAGCGCTAGAAAAATACATATTATTTTTTATTATTATTAAAATATGCTCCACAATACATATGAACCCAGTATATACTTACTAAATTCATAATTCTTGCAAGAGGGCTCCAATATTATATATAATTTATTTATAACTGATAAACTGAGTATTAACCCAGTTTAAGGTACTGTAGTGTATTCAGTTGAACAGTGAATAGCTTGTGTGTGTGTGTGTATGTGTGTGTGTGTGTGTGTGTACTTGAACCTGGTTGGTTCTGTTCTACATGAAATTGGTTAATATGCACAGTAACATATTAGAATAGCCTAATAGGCCTCCTGTACTACTGCACAGTGCACACAGTACATAAACTTCTCTTCATTAGTTATTTGATATAAAGGAATTATACCTACTATGGACAGACAGACAGACATACAGACAACAAAACATGGATTTTACATCAACATCCCTTAAGGATCCTGTCAAACTTTGAGTGGTCGTTCTTAGCACTTATAATCTCACAAATTGCATGAATTACCCTTTTGAAAATGTCAGAATGACAAGAAGATGTGACAGTGAAAAATACTACATGTTTGGGACACCTCAAAAGGGTATAGATAAAATGAAAGTCTGAAAACACGTGAACCCTCCAAAAAGTAAAATAATTGGATTTAAACTTCAGACGGGGTACAGTAGTTTGTATGTGTTATGTTCAGCAGATCCACCTTGGCAATACAAGAACTGTATGCAGTAATTTTTTTTTATTTTTGTAGGTTTTGTAGGTTATTTTGTTTATAGGTCAAGGGTCATGTGAGGTCACTAGAGGTCAATGTCTGTAAACGTTGTTGAGACGAAGACTCCTGAATGAAAAGCTTTAAAGGGTGTAAAAGAATCGCGCAAAAAGAAACGTCTAATGCCGGTAATCTGACCTAGTTTCGAATGAGGTGTAACAGAAGTGTTAGACACCACCATCGATCCCAGAAAATACACACAGCTTGCCAACTTCGGTAATAAGACACTAGTGTACAGTCAGTACATACAGCTGCGGTCAGTACCCACAGCACAGTGAACAAAGGATACAGCGATGGACATCTCAGGTCCAGCTCAAGATAACAAGGTATCACGTTTCATTACTGTCTGCATTTTGTAGCGACACAAACAAAACGTCACTTGCAAGCAACAGAAAGTTAACTTTTTCAGATGGCCGCGCGCGGTTTACGGCGAGTCTTCAATGCCTTTAATGATCATCATGTGGAGTATGTAGACCCACTGGGTGAAAGAACTCCATACATTAGTTGTATACCTACTTTTGTAGGCCAAAGGTCATTTGCAGTCAACAGAGGTCAAATTCTGAACAACAACTTGTAACATAATTCTGAAGTCAAAGCTTGGATAACCTTCATATTTGTACTATATATCCACTTTAGTGCACATACAAGAATCCTGACTTTTTTTGTGGGTGTCAAAGGTTATTTGAGGTCAATGGAAAAAAGACCAAAAACCATATATAAGTGATAAATTCATATCGTAAAGGTACAGTAGGATGAACTTAATGGGTAGGTCCACAAAAGTTCAAAAACCTTGTCAGATCTCAACAATGGTTAAAACTTGAATTTCTGGTCAACACATTAAGTTCTCTAAATTCTCATTTGTGATACATCACAATTAATCACAGAAGCCTCTTGGCTTTCTGGTTTATTTCTTCGTTGAATTGAAAGTTGTATAGCCACTGGCTGGGATGATCGAATTGCAGTTTCTATTCGCTTCTAATCTTCATTAGAAAGTATTGAAAAAATGTCCAAAATCAGTGGACAAAGATTCTGTTTTCAACCACTTAATACTAACTGTATGTGACCTACTCTTCTACACTTGTGAGAAGGATTCTTAATAGTGCATAGTGTGTATTGTCAGAGCTTCTGCTGCATGATACCTGCGAGAGGTGCCATAAGATTATGAATTATAACCCGCTCTGCTCCAGGGACAAATTAGTTTTGATGTGTACCACACATCTTAATTGTCATGCAGTATGTGTGTTTGACAGATCATAATTAAAGAACTAGATTGTTCCATTGTTTAAGAGGGGTGTCACACACTAAAACGTCAGCGAGGATAGGAAATAATGGTCGGTTTCTCGATGTAAGGCAATGCTTTCCCGCCAGTTGTCAAAACAAGTCGATGGAGATTCTCGACGGCATCGTCATAAAAAACAGGCCCCTAAGGGCTGATGATGTGGTAAATGTTACGCTCTGAACCCAGAACATTTGTCGTCGCTAGTGTTTGATTACGTTCCCCGCGTGGACAGTTGTTGCAGGGTAGTAATCGTTAGCCGACGCGTAGACGAGAAACATGAAGGTGTTCGGTACTCCGAGGAGGGTATGATAAGGCTGTGCAGCAGATACCAGGGAGAGGTGTACCTTGTGTAAACTACTCGGAAGAAAAGTCAGCAGGAGATAAAAGAAGACGACACAGCTGGGAAGATGTACCAACTACCGAGTCCGAGTCCGCATCGAGGAGAGGGTGCGACAAGTCAGACGAGGAAGCGACTGCTCCAGCATAGCTACTACATCGAGAGGCGAAGAGCTGCCGTGAATGCCAGCCGAGGCTCCAGGAGGATCGGGTAGTAAGTTATCATGTCAGTGGTCGACACTGTGAAGCTTACAAAGGTAGGCGGAGGGTAAAAATGACATTTTCTTCAGGACAGAGGTAGAGACTGGACTCCGAAAGAAAGGTTGCCAATTAATGCTCTTTTGGTGTTTTGGAGGAGTGGCGAAAAGGGCTTTAATCAGGCAACCTTACAGGGTGTACTGTTGTAGTACTTTAGCATCTCGTAATGTGCTTAATGTGCTTTATTAGGACTCACTAAATCAGAGCGTACTTGATGATATATCGCTTTAAGCGAGGAATTCCAGTCTATTCTTAGAGGCTTTAAACTTTTAACCTTTTGAATGAAGGGTTGTTTGGAAGATTATGATACTAGCCATTCCTGCAAGTCGGAGCTAGTTCTGCCAAGCCATTCCATGTAATAATTAGCTGTCAGCTTCCTTGTACAGTAGCCAAGGTATGTTTGGTTGCATGTCAAATAACACCTTAGGCGTTTCTTTTGCAATTCTTTGGTGGAGTGAGTAGTTTTATTATTATTTGATTTTCTTGTGTTGCGTATTTGAAAAGCAGTGTACATCTATATCTATACTGTACAGTATATATATACTGTATATACTGAATATAATGGCCTATATATATAATTGAAATCGTAGTGAGTTGAATAATCCAGAACAGTGATAAAACTTCCAGCCTCCACCAGGATTCGAACCTAGGCCTCCCGCTTTATATGCGGACACCCTAACCACTAGGCTATGGACACTGATTGTATGTCGAGAGGTTCGTATGTATACATACATACTGTATACAGCACTACATGGTACTACACACTGTAGAACAAGATATTGTAATAAAACTGCATACATGTCTGTACAGCAAGTATTTTACTGTAATAGCACGGTTGTATTGACAGACACAGCCTACAAATGCTCCAATTGTTGTTATCATAACTGTTGTTACTGCATATTATTGAGTAATTATTATTCATAGTTGACACTTTGATAGTCTAGATACATATCAAGGTTCAACAGTACTAAGTCTAAGTACTGTATAAATTGTGTATTGATATCAAGGTACTTACTAATCTCAGATTTGTCAAACAAAACTGTTCAAAATATTTCGTTTGTACAAGGAAACCATTTCTTAGACCACAGTACGTCTAAGAAGCAAGTTTTAACATTGCGTGTTTAATATGTGAGTGGAAAAAAACTAGGAAAAAGGATGAAAAAAAAATACCAAACAACAACACTACAGTAGGAGAATATCTAACTTTTGATCAATTGCAATTATATTTTGCATCAAACCTTGATAATTTCCCAAATCTCTAAAATCCATTTTTGTTTGTTTGTTTGTTTGTTTGTGATTTGTTTCTTTCACTGCATTGCGTCCTTTTTACCGTACAATACGTTTACTGTGTAAAGCTTTTGTGTCATAAATTCCTTTCTGTTGTTTTCTTTAACATGCGTATCCTTAGGGTTTACTACTTGTATACAGGGCATTACAGGCAGCAGTCACAATATTTACAAAGTCTGTTGATTTTAATAGTACAGTATATACCATATATAGTTTTGAACAGTACTTTAACCGTGCAAATTTGCTGGAACTCTATACTACCCTTTATACAATTTTATAGTTCAGCATGAGATCCTGTGAGTAGGAAACATAACTAAACTGCCTAATGATTAGAACGAAGTTAGTCGATCAATGTAAATGATGATTACTAGTTATCAGAAATTATTTAGGATTGAATACATGATTATCACAATGAAATTACTTCCATCTTTTAAGTGTTTTAACCATAAAACTACCGGGGGTGGGGGGAGGGGGGGGGGTGTTGTATTGCAATATGCTCCAACCCTTCAGTCAGAAAGAAAGTAAAAAAGAAAGAAAAGACGAAAATTAAACAGAGGATGAACTACCAGGAATAAGAACATTCTCAGTGTACTACTAGACAAAAAAAAAATTTTTAAATATAATTTTTTTAAAATATATATATATTTGAAAACTTAGTTATAGTGTCAAGAGGACCGTTATTATAACATAAAAATTGTTCCAATAAAAATGTTTTGATGATCAGGGTCATTAGGGACAACATACTTTTAGAGACCAGTTCCTCCTTTTCGGCAAGTCAGGGTTAACTATTTTTACTTGTCAACTATTTTTACTTGTCAAGCAACTGTACCCTGTGGAGTACAGTGTGTACCCTGTACATGTAGCACAGTTGCTGCCGAGTCCCGTTGTGCAACATGATCCTATGTTGTCCATAACCACCTAATATGCTAGAAAGTTGAATAATGACCACTCACTCATAGTGATACACTTTGGATGGTAGAATGAGAAGGAAGGGCATTGACCGGAGGAGCCGGTCGCTGAGAGTGCACAGTGTTAAAAGATTACCAGGGCATACTAGACACGGTAGAATGAGGTGCTAAGGTTGTGAGGAGACAGGTAAGCTTGTCACTCATTAATATATAAACCAGTAAGTTTTATGATCTCACTCATAGTGATACCTTCCAACTAGCAAAATTGCTATCACCCCTTGTTGGTTCATCGCTGAGAAATCCTCTCGTCTAAATATGAAAATGTTTCCTTCCCCCGCTCCTCATATATGTCTGAAAAACTTGGAAAAGTCAACCAGACACAAACATGTTATCTTGATGATCGACAGACAGTGAGGCTTTTCAGGTAATGTTATGGATGATCTCAAAACAGAAACATCTAT
>JAIPMN010095264.1:0-23827 GCA_020650975.1 Apostichopus californicus | reverse complement strand
GATGAGGACCCCGTGTGCAATCCTCCACGCCAAGTCCCGGAGACGGCTATCTAGTGACTTACAACACACAGACGGCCACACATCTGTAGAGATGGCGGTCCGGCAAGCCCACGGGCACACAGGCGCGAGCATTGAACGAAACAATGGTGGGTATAACACGGGAGCCACGTTCAGCAGAACATATGGCCCACCCTCTTCTTTGATTCTACGAAGAGAGTCACCAATCTGAGTATAGACCCCAGAAGGGCGTGTCGCCTTTGGCCGGTTATTGGAAAAGGATCCGGGCCAGTGGTGTCGAAAAAGAAACCCACCCCAGAACCTAACAAAAAAGGCAAAGGGAAACGAAGGATTCTCAAAAGCAACAAAAACACATTTCAAGAGGAGAAAGCGCAGTTTAGAAGGGGGTCTTATACAGAACGGTCCTTTTGACAAGGTTTGGTTTGCGCTTTCCCCAAATGAAATCAAAAATGATCCTCTCCAGTCGCACTAAGGCATGATCCGGTGCGGCGATCACCGTACCAGGATACCAAAGGAGAGGAACAATAAACCATCTGTCCAGCGAGGTACTGAGCGTTTCGCTGAAGAGAACATACAACAACGGGGAGAGGGGACAACCCTGACGGACTCCTCTTCGAACCGGGAAGGGACCAGAAGTTAATCCGTTAACAGTGACAATGCTCGTGACGTCCTTGTATAGTAACGAGACCCAACGAATATATACGGAGTTCAATCCGAAGGACTCTAAGGTTCTGAACAGGAAGTCGTGATCTACCATGTCAAAGGCCTTTTCCTGGTCCAGTGAGACCAGTGCACATGGCAAATCACGAACTTTAACAAACTCGATCAAGTCTCTCATCAACCACAGGCCAGGCTTCATTTAGAAGCCTGGAGGCTTCTAAATGAACATTGAACAGTTCCTGGTAGGCATAATTGCCCTAAATTGCAGAGAAAACCTGAACTAAGCGTTTCGCGGTTCACGTATAAGTACTACATAGACTTTATATGCCGTTTCCCAACCACTGTCCTCGGCTGCATACAAATTTGAATAACTCGGCCATTTTACCTACTACCTGCATGAAATTTGGCAGGATTGTTGATCTTAGTATTTGATTTGTAAGATATGCTGAAAAATTAACTGTCTTGCCGGAAATTGGGTGGTGTGACCCAAATACTAATTACTCATAGGTTTCATCTTTTACTTCTTATTTTGAACTTGTATGCAGTCTTAGATGCAAACATAATATGGATAATGAGTTATTAGAATGCTTACCATCTATACTATTTGTCCTTGTAATTCACATATCACGTTACTATGCTAATTATATCAAATTAGGTGACGTCAGACCTAAAAAAAAACATTTTTTCCAACAGATAGAACATTTCATGAGATTTCATGACATGACGAGTTTCCTGCAAGTTCACCACACTTTTCTACTCCTACGGTATCGGTGTGGTCAACTTGCAGGAAACTGGTCAAGACCCCACATCAACAAGTACAACAACCTTACAGTATTACATTATTGGTAAGCATGCTGCAACATATTATCACATGTCTTCCATACAAGCGGCTCAACAGTATGTCCATGTCCAGCGCATAAGGAATGTACTTTCTACCCAAAGGGATATTCGATCATGAAAGCTCTGATTCTATGTGGATCCCAGTGTTTGGCTTGGAGAGGTCACCATGATTCTGGACGGTTAGATACTAACCATCGTTGGACTAAGGACGGAAATTTCCCTGCCTTACTGCGTTGCAGAATAGATGGTAGGGACAAAGATCCTGAGAGACATTTGAACGAAGCTCCAAAGAATGCTCTTTACACAGGCCCACATATTCAACTCATCCAACAGAGAATCGTACCAACTGTTGTATTCCATACTCGCTGATGAAACACAATACATTTCTACTATTGCCCAGCTGAGTAATTGTCTAAGATACGTCACCAGAGGAGCAATCCATGAGGATTTCGAGACATTATGCACGAGTCGTTGACAGTTTGGATTAAACCAGACATTCCAACTCACACGCATTTCCAGCCCTTCACACGCTCACACGCTATGTGCACTTTATCCGAACAATCTCCGAAAAACCGTGTGTGCAACCATGGAGCGAAGTCCATATAAACCTAGGTCTAAAATCAGGTTAGCGGCATAATTAAAATATTTTCGCTTTCGTATAGCATCCACTGTTTAACCGATAAGTGCCCCTACGCACACGCTAGCAATGAATCACGCATCGTCGCTCAGCGCTCACGTATTGCTGAGATTTATCTTCGTCCCTATTGCCTGCTCCGGTCAAGTTAACTTTGGCTCACATGCTGCATGCCAAGCAGGCGCGCCGTACGTCCGGCTTATTGCTACATAGTTACAGATTATTCTGCCAGATTTCCTCCATGAACAATCGTTTACACTATGAAATAAAGAAACATTCAGCCTGAAGGAATAGTTTAATGTCTAGGTTGTACCATGGCAAGTGACAGTGATATAGAAATACAAGACACCCTTGAACAGGCCGGTCCATCTCGGAAAAAAACAGAAGACTGGACGTAAACTTAAGAGGGCTGCCGCATACGCTACTGGATATAGCAACAAAGAAAACTGCATGGAAAGACTGTTGCGCATCAGGGTGCAGCTGACCTGAAACGGCATGCCGAAAGCAAGTTACACAAAAGTAGAGTCGCTGTATTGAAGAACCAGCCAACGCTACATTTCAGGCCGAGGAGTTACCCACATCACGAGAAGGTAAGTTCGCTCTGCTAATAATTTGTCCCATGATAGGCATATCATTGTTCCCCCATGGAGGTGGTAGGATGGCTCGCATCCGGGCGAACCCCCCCCCCGGGTATTCTCGGGGGGTGATATTTTGTTCCACTCCAGACCTTTTAACAGCTCAATTTTCCGCCCGACTGAATCACAAACATCTGCCAGACTTAGCCAGGTTTCCGACGTTTAGGGGAGCGCGGTCTCCCCAGTCCCCCTCCTCCGACGGCTATGCCCGGCCACACCTCACACATAAACACACAAGCGAGAGGCGACCCGTAGGCCCTCGGACATTTCGGCCTTAACTGCTAGTCGGTAGCTACATGTCAGCGGGAAAAAATACGATCCAAGCACAACATTTGACAAAGCAGTACAGAGTGAAGGGTCATTGCATCCAGCAGAACTTGCGCGACTTGACCGACTTTGTTATTGAGCGTGATCTGCCATGTGCATTGGTCTCTCTTGACCAGCAGAAGGCCTTCGACATGGTGGATCGCGGTTTTTTAATGAATGTATTGGAGACATTTAAGTTGCACCAAAATTTTCGTCAATGGATTTCTGTTTTGTATCAGGAAAGTTTCAGTTCTGTTATCGTAAATGCGCTCATCATTAGTGTGGCACTTGAGCTCTATTTCCAAATAAAAAAGATAACCGGAGCCGACCAAGTTCCCATTCTGCTTCTCGCTGTTGGGGAGAAAGGCTTACAGCGATACAACAGCTGGACTTTAACAAGTTGGTAGTTGGTTTTCGTGGAGTGCGGACGTGTTTTCGGCTGCTCTCCACTTTTCGTTGACCACACACTTTGTGTTTTTTACGTTGGCCTTTCAATAGTTTGTAGTTTGTTTAGTGTAGTTTTGGCTTTGTTTCGTGGTTTTTGGTTTTCGTAGGTGCGTGGCTTGCCACACCCCTAGCTGTCATGGCGGTTCGCCGTGACAGCAAAATCGTATTGTTGAGTTTTTCGGAATACTGGTATAAAGTGTTGATGCGCGTAGTTTCGGTCACACAGTTTCTTGCTTCAAGAGGTTTGGCATTTCGTGGTGAGAATCAACAAATCGGCTCCTCCAAAAACGGAAACTTCCTTGGTATCATAGAACTGCTGAGCGAGTTCGACCCATTTCTGGAGGAACATTTTCAAATCTACGGGAATAGTGGGAAGGGGAACCCATCATATCTATCCGCGAACATCTGTGAGGAATTCATCGACATAATGGGTCAACAGGTATTACTGTAGATACTTGACGAAATCAAAGGGTCAAAAATATTACTCGATAAGTGTTGACTCAACTCCGGACATTTCGCACATTGATCAACTAACATTCACTGTCAGGTACATTTGTGGGAGTGAGCCCGTGGAACGTTTTCTCGAATTCATTCCGATTTTCTCGCACTCATCTGAGAACTTAGCCGACACGGTTATCGAATTCCTACACAAAAATAACATTCCATTGTCGTACTGCCGTGGACAGTCTTATGACAATGCCTCAAACATGTCGGGGCGATAACAGACTTGCAGGCGAGGATCCGTGACCATAATGAGTTCCCTTGCGCTGGGCATAGTCTGAACCTGGTAGGTGTAAAAGCAGCAGAGTGTGGTCAAGAGATCGTATCTTTCTTTGTTCAGCGTTTGTATTCCTTTTTCTCGGCTTCCACGCATCGCTGGGATGTTCTGACGTCCTCCATAGGGAAGGGACACACCGTGGTCAACGTCTCTCTGACACAAGATGGTCAGCTCATTTTGACGCTGTCGCCGCTCTCTATGGTGGCTATGATAAGATCCAAGATGCGTTGGATGCACTCGCAGTTGACGTTGATCAGGAATGGTCCACACGAATCGAAGCAGAAGGACTGAGTAAGTTGGAAACTGTCATTCTGACAATGGTGTGGAATGACATTCTCGACCGGATGAACAAAACAAGTAAAGTTCTGCAGTCGAAAGATGTTGACATCCTTGCTGCTGTTGATCTCCTCAAGTCCCTGAAATCCTATCTCGACCATATGAGAGACGAATACAAAGATTACGAACTTGCAGCAAAGGCTAACAGCAGGTATCCGGAATTCAGCGACGAAAACGTGCACGAAAGCGAAGTGTTCAACTCACTAGGGATGACGGGTCAGCCGAAGAAGTACTACTGAAAGGCAGTGAAAAATTCAAGGTGGATACGTACCTTCCTATCCTGGACTCACTAACCTCTCAATTGACCAAACGCGCGGAAGCATACGAAAACATCGGGAAACTGTTTTCTTTCTTCAATCAGCTGAAAACAATCGACAGTGATGAACTTAGTCGGAGCTGTGAAAAGTTGGCCAAAGTTTATCATGACGATCTTGATTACCACGAATTACTCAACGAATTCAAGCACCACCTCGTCCTCGATGAAGAATGCACAACACTTCCAGATATCTACAGGAAACTCATTTCAGATCGATTGAAATAAGTGTTCCCGAATGTTGAAATTGCCCTCCGAATTGTCCTATGCATGATGGTTACAAATTGTACCGGGGAACGTTCATTTTCAAGGTTGAAACTAATGAAGAATAATCTCCGGAACAGAATGGGGCAACGGCGACTTGTTCAGTTCAGTTCAGTTTTAGTGGAGTGCGGACGTGTTTTCGGCTGCTCTCCACTTTTCGTTGACCACACCTTTTGTGTTTTTACATTGGCCTTACATTAGTTTGTGTTAGAGTAGTTTGTGTGTTTTGGGTTTGTTTCGTTTTGGTTTTTGTATAGGTGCGTGGCTTTGCCACACCCCTAGCTGTCATGGGCGGCTCGCCGTGACAGCAAAATCGTATTGTTGAGTTTTTCGGGGGAGGCTTAAGGTCGTCCCCGGACAAGTTTTTTCAGTTTTGCGTTCTGTTGGTTTAAAAGTCCCTGGAGAGGTTGACGCGCTTCAGCGTAAACCTCTCCGGGGTATGAATGTTTTTGATGTTCGGTTCACCTCGGAGGCTGCCCGCGTCCGAGGCGCCCATGTGTTGGAGGGAGTCGAGGGACTGAATGTCACACCGTATGACAGTTCGGTGTGGGTGACAGTCCTCCATCTCCCTCTGGACATGTCTGAACAGATTGTTGTGCGGACACTGGGGCGTTTTGGGAAAGTAACCGGCTACGAGGAGCCGGAATTCCTTGAATGTAAGGGTGTAAAGACCGGGACCAGACGAGTTAGATTACAACTCAAGTCCGATATCCCCTCTGCCTTGTGGGCTAATGGGCACAGGGCCCATCCGGGCCAGCCTCGCACTTGTTGGAGGTGTGGGCTGGAAGGGCATGAGGCCAGGTTGTGCCCGAGCAAGCGGTGTAGCCGCTGTTTACAGGTTGGGCATACCCTGGCCGAGTGTAGAGGGGATATCGTATGTAACTCGTGTGGGAAAACGGGCCATCTCGCTCGTTTATGCCCAGACCGCTCATACGCCGCGAGAGTGGCTACGGGCGTGGTTGAAGCGGTCCCCGTCCCGGCCTTTCACACCGTATCACCTGATGCTCCTGTCATCGCCCCAGTGTCCGACACTAGCGCCCCGGTGGAGGCTTTGTTCCCCCTTTCGTGTCCGACCTCTCCCCTGATCGAACTTGCCAGCCTGCCCACTGAGGCAGAGCAGGACAAAACGGCGGAGATGGTACTAGCGGAGTGGCATGCGGCGCAGGATGCCGCTTGTACTGGTTCACCGGTAGCTACGCCCGCTATCGGTGATACTAGTCGGGCCCCGAGTCAACCGGCCCAAGAGACATTAAGTGGCCCAGATTCTGACTCGCCAATGGAGGACTGCACTACAGCCTTATTAGTTGTGGCTAAGGAGTCCTCCGATTGGTTTGACGAGACGAAACAGGCCACTGATCTCATTGACTCGAGTGGCCCTTCCACCCTACCCGCTATACCGGACACGATGCTCGCTAGTGGACCTCCTGTTCCTGACAGGGAGGTCCACTCGAGCAAGGTTGACGGGGAGCTAAGAACTCTGCTATCTCGTAGGAAAAGGGGGAACACTGCCAGGGGCCTGAAAAGACCCATATTGGGAAAACTTCGCAGGTAATGCGCAAGCCTGTCGTCTACTATCGGGACGGCGTACCCCGGATGAATATTGGAGTGAGTTAGTTGTTAGGTGTGGGGGGGGGGGGTTGTGTGGTCGTTACATAATATGGGTTGGGGGGGTTCTGTTTGTGGTTTGGAGTTGGCTTTTTGGGGCTGGTTTGTACAGCTTTGTTTTAGTTCCTGTCCTTTTCACGTTACGTTGAACGCTGCATTGTATACGTTTGTGGGTTGGTGAAAGGTTTCTGTTTGTGGGTTTTCGGTTGGGTTATGGTGGTTGTTTAACAGACTGGGATTGTTTTTGGTTTTGTTGACCTTTGGTCCGTGTCCGTTTTCTTTGCACGTAAAAAGCACACATAATGTATTTCACCTTTTAGATATATCACGTATGTTATTCAGCTAAAGTTTTATGCTTTATGCGCGACATAGGGAGGGGTGGTAAATGCAGGCATGTCATATGCTTGAGCGATTGTCAAGGATGTCAAATTTTCACGCAACTTTTTTTCGAACTCACTTGATTGAGGGGCCCCGCTCCATTGCCGGGCCCAGGGATCTCTTAAGACGGCCCTGCCTAAACTTCACTAAACAAACTACAAACTAATGAAAGGCCAACGTAAAAACACAAAGAGTGTGGTCAACGAAAAGTGGAGAGCAGCCGAAAACACGTCCGCACTCCACGAAAGCAAACTACAAACGTGCGTACATCTTGCTTACATGGAGAAATAGTGATCGAAAATTCAAAAACTCTCCTCGATCTCCCCTACAGCTGAGGCGCACGTGTAAATGTTGTAAACGTTAGGAGCGGTACTGTGGGCTATTGTGTGAGTTTATGTGCTTTTTACGTGACCCGCCATGCGGGATACAAAACGTCACGGTCAAACGGCACTACCGAACCATCCTATACTGACAAAACGAAAGTCAGGTCAAGCGAGCCCAAAAACATAATCCCGCCGACCTGCAGAGACAAAACGCCCAACCCCCCCGCCCCCACCCAAACATTAAAAAAACTACAAAAGGACGACCCGCACGCAGCGAAACGAAAAACCCCTCCCCAGCACACCAGCGTCCAAAAAAGGCAGCCCCAGATAAACGGCGAAAATCGCCTTCAATTTTAAGGCGAATGTCAGACTTCACCGCCTCCAGGACTGCCTGCCAACTGGCAAATTTCCCCCTGAAAATCACATTACATCTATTCCGCCAAACATGTTTTTTTACAATAGAGCAAACAAAAATAATGTGGTGCAACACCGCAACCGAACAAACTGGAGGGTCTACCCCATATAAAATAAAGCCACGGTCTCCCGTAACACGGTCGGTCCAGGTCTGGAACCACTCCCATAAGTTTAATACAAAGCAACAATGCCAAAAAACATGAGCGGTACTCTCTAAGCTGTCACAGCCGGTCCTTGGGTACAGTCCATAAACCCAATCGCCAATGATATCTTTTTAGGTTGGTCACCAAGGCACCGTGTGCAATTCTCCATGCAAGATCACGGAGCCTGCAACCATTCAGCCTTGAATGCACCGAACGCCATACTTCGGCAGAATGACGTCCCTGGACAAAAATTGCATTCAAGGCCCTATCCCGCAACGAACTGTGAACGAGGGCCGGCTGTGACAGGTCAACAGGGGGCAACTCAATCAGAGCGGAGCAAATGACACGCACCACCCTGCTTGGAGTACTACTATGTGGTTCTCTGTTGCTAAACAGCGCCGGGACCAATCGACGCAGGTGCAAACCGCCCCAAAAACGTAGAAAATATGAACAAGGCAACCCTGGGTCAGTTACCGCTACAAACAACTGCTTAAATAACAAAAAGGTCAATTTATTTCCCAGATGAACCACCCCTAACCCACCCTTCACCCGTACACAGCCTTACCGCGGATTGAGATGAGAATCGTTTCTTGCAGTTAAATTTCGTCTGAATTAGTTGTAATTTTGATGATTCTACAGTTGTTTTGTTATGATTGTGAGCCATTATGACCTGAAATTTGTTAAAATAATCATAAAACTGTCTATCATATGAATAAGTGCAACTTGTCATGGAAGGTAACAGGCTACATGACATATGTTCATGAAAATGTATATGTAGCGTTTTCTGGGGTTTTACTTTTGCAAATGTAGCGGTTTTTTTGGGATGTGCCGCTGGTAACGCTGCTCACTATTAATATGCTGTAACTTTTCCTTGGACGTTGACAAACAAAATCTTCAATACACTCGAATGAGTGGAGCTAATCCGTCAGTCGTTAAAGTGTGCTTTTTACGTGCTAAGAAAAACGGACACGGACCAAAGGTCAACAAAACCAAAAACAATCCCAGTCTGTAAAACAACAACTGAAACCCATCAATCTCTCACTAACGCAGCGTTTAACGTTACGCGAAAAGGACACGGACCCAAATGCCAACAGAAGCAAAACAAATAAATTACTACAAACCGGCCCCAAAAAGCCAAGCACAAACCACAAAGAGAAAAAATAAAACCAACCTATATTATGTAAAGACCACACGACCCCCGCACCTAGCAACTAACTCACTCCAAATTTCATCCTGGGAACGCCGTCCCGATAGTAGACGACAGGCTTGCGCCGGCGTCTACGAAAGGCAGTGTCGGGAAGTCGTGCATGGTCCGCCTCCATGCATAGGCGTCGATTTCCGTTGAAGATTGGGGGGGTGATGGACTTGTAGACTATCTAAGCGGAGCGCCACCATTGGTTGGCGCGGAGCGTACAAGCAAATTTTTGGCACATGAGACCCCCTCAGATGGCAGGAGAGGGCACTTAGCATGTCTAAACGGCTGTCGTGGAGGAAGGGTTTTTTGTGTACTCCAACCATTGGCTTACAAAAATTAAACCGAAATCTCAAAATGGTGACCATTCCATCCTCGGGGTCGTTTGTAGCCTCCATATAGGGGCAGTGTTGACACTTTCTGATGAGCCGTTCCGTTGAAATAATGTAGTGAAAAACAGCCGTCTCGTCAAAGCGTCCAACCGATGACTCGACATGTTTTACTATGCTGTTGTTCTTTATAATAACCAATTTATCCATACATATTGTATCTCTTCATAGAAACAATGAACAGATACAGGGTTCTCAATACAAGCGTGCGTTTATGTCCTCTTGAAGGATTTTGCCGACTTAAATAACCACTTCAGATTGAGAAGCTTCTAACTGTCACTATTAGTTCTACACAGTCACGTTCATTCCATGCACATGAACGATGACAATACTATTACTTGTTTATTTCACCGCGTGTCACACGGTAGGCTATGGCACCAGAGTTTATTCCGGAATTTCCGGTCTAGCTGTAACGATGTAAACGCCCCTCTGTATTTTTAGCAAATTCGATTGGTTGAAATGAGGTCGAAAACTGCCCTATTGCCTATACGTCCTGCAAAAAAAATATATGCGTCCCGACCAGGGATAGCTGGATTGGATATTTATGAGGTTTCCCATTATTGTTACGAGTTTGCGGTTTCTGCAAAAGGCCAGGTTTTGCCCGCCATCAACGGGTAATGGACGAACCGCGGCATTCCACAGTCTTCACTGTTGATACCTAATACGCGTGTTATTGTAAGTCAATTCCCCGGCCCTACCACTGATTGAATATATTTGAATATATATTGAATATATCTATTGAATCTGCCGTTACATGATCTCATCTTTGCGAGAGAAGTTAGCCTCTACACGAAGTTGAGCTTTGGGTTAAAACATACTCGACCACCTGCCGGCTATTGTCAGCGTTTGTTCATTGTACGGACTACGGACGTGCGAGCGCGGTACAATCAAACAAAATAATAGTAAATAGAAAAGTATATATAACTGCGTGGCGGAAGTCATGAATAGAGTGAGGTTGTCACAGGCAATGGTTGGATATTCTTCGACTCCAGCTCTCCAGGACTACTTTAGAAAGACATACATTTGTCAAAATTCATTCAAATTTTTAGTGACTGTTGGCTCAAATATTGGGGGGGGGGGATGATTGCATACGGCATCCCCCCGACCAAATATTGGGGGGATCAACCCCCCCGGGATCTATGTCACTTTGCACGAGCGGGACAACATCCTCTGTCCTCCAGACGTCCCCATCGAAAACTAGGCGGCATCTGCTGTTCCAGATGTGTCTCCTGATGACAGCGGCAAACAACAACAGCAGATCCCTAACCCAATGACACAATGTGAAGTGTAATTTTTTACTCCTATGCTTACGCGCTCCGTTAATTCTTCCGCGTTTTACCAACGTCCCTTCAACATCCAAACCATAAATAAGCAGATCCTGATTGAAAACAAATGAGGGTTCTTTTGCTGCAACACAAATATGAAAAAGATAGACATGTCTATGTTAACACTAACCACAAATTGAATCTTCACCCGCCTGACGGGACACAGGTCTCTGTTAAAACTAACCACGAATTGACACTTCACCCGCCTGACGGGACACGTCTTTGTTAACACTAAACCAAGAGTTGAAACTCCACCCGTCTGACGGGACATACAATCCCCAATAAAGAATAATAAACGAAAACTGTTTTTTGGGGGGGGGGTATGTTTGTAATTTTAACACTATGAGTATAAAAAAAATAACAAACCTCGCCACTGAACGGTGCAAATTTTTGGTACGCTGCTCCTGGAAGGCCTAATTTTTACAGCACACCGTCAACATGCACACCATAAATAAGCATATACGGATCCATAATCCGCTCTTGCATATATACGCCTCTGTGGTGATATGATACAGGTTTATAAAATCCTGCACGGGTTGAATGATATGAAGAAGAACACCCTGTTCACAATGAAGGATTTCAAAACGCTGTCGGCTGGGGATTTCTGAAGGTCCGCGAGACCGAATTTTCGAAAACCGATGATCCACGGACCGATGATCTATGGAGCACAGTGGGATTAAGGTATGTGGGGGCCCGAGGCCTATGTCAATGTGGGGGCCCTTAACACTTTCTAAGCGGAGCGCCACCATCGGTTGGCGCGGAGCGTACAAGAAAAAATTGGGCTAACACGTCCCCTAGATTGCAGGAAATGGCACTTCCCATGTCTACAGATATCCAAAATATACTGTTACATACAAGTGATATATACTGTTACAACACATACATTTACCCTTAATATTTTTGGTTTATTTTTTTTTTGTGGGGGCCCGAGGCATTTGCCTCGCTTGCCTCATTGTTAATCCGGCACTGCCCACAATACATCGAAATCTTGATGGGTACTTGAGGCCTTAGTATGTAATTTATGTTGGTAAATTGAGAAGGACTGTTGCCCGAATTTTCATATCATTTGCCCGAATTTAGAAAATTTTAAAATGTAGACCTGAAAATTTGATGGTTTTTAATGGGGTGATTTCAATTTAATATTTTTGGCATCGGTCTTTAGTCAATAACAGATGCCCGGAAATACTTGACACATATATATAAGTCTGATTCTGAATGGACCTTCACTGAGACATAATACATTCCCATGTCCACTTCACTTCCTGTGGAAAAAAATCAAATATTTACAGTACACATTCTCAATTGTCATATTATTACAGAATATCATGATGAAGGAAAACCGGAATATCATAGCTTATTAGCTTTACATTGGTTTTTTCGGCATTTTGCTCGTACAAATCTGTCAATGATCTCTTGACAGTCTAGATTTTTCAACAGCTCATTCTCAATTGACATTAGGGAAAGGCAGGTCAGCCTGCTTTGGACCATGCATGTTCGCTGTTCACTTTTAATGAGTTTGAGCTTAGAGAATGTCCTTTCACCTGTTGCATTGGACACCATCAGACTAAGGTAAATTGTCATTTTGAAATGTGGAGACCAGTTTCTTGTCAATAAGAATCTTATACAGCATTTTAACATATGGGTTTTCCACCGGTTTTCCTTCATCATCTTTCAGGTTAAGTCCTTTCACAAAGATACTAAAATGTTCAAATTCTTGTGGGAAATTTTCTTCCAAATCATTCTAATAATGTTGTTGCAGTGCTGTAGCATCTCTCACTATCATCGCTGCTGTCATTCCCTGGAAGCTTGTCATGAACCCAAATCTTTCAGAAACAACCATATATGCAGCAATGCGCGAGTCCAAAGCTTGGGAAAGCTTATCCAGTATAGGTAAGAATGTCTGAAGTCGAAATCTGTCACGACCAGTAAGTACACGTTCTTCTGCAGGCCCATCATTACCTTGTCTTTTCCTGTGTACTTGACGTTTGTTTGCAACTTTGTATGGCACTTGGGGTGCTTTGTCTTGTGCCTTTTGCTCAAATTGGTCGAAGTTCTCACGCTGCGACACCACATATACTTGGAGTGATTTGAACAGTTTCATTGCTATTCCTAGCTCCATATTCTCTTTCTGAAGGGCAATACTGACTTTATTGAATCGTTGTAGTATATTGTTCCAGAATTCAACCATGAACACACTTTAAAAAAGCAACATGCTTTTCAAGAGATTCTGTGCTTCATTGATTGTGTCACGGGTTTGGTTTTCATCATCTGATAGACATTTCAGAGCTTCTTGAATTTGTGTGTATGCCAATGAGAGAGCTTTTATAGCATCAGCATGTGCAGACCATCGTGTATCTGTTAGACGTTTGAGGACCAACTGTTTCTTTTCAAGAGACTAACATAATTTTCCACCTGTGAGTTGATCTAGAGAAGAAGTTGTACAGTTGTTGTACAAGTCCAAAGAAGGAGACTGCTTCCAGGCAGCAATCCACGGCACATTGACGAACCAGGTTTAATGAATGGGCAGCAACACGGTATGAAAATGGCTAAAGGATTGAGCTCGGAAATTTTACCTCTCATTCCATTATACTTTCCAGACATATTCGAAGCATTGTCATATGACTGCCCACGTGCATTACCAATATCAATGTTGTGTTCTTGAAGGAATTTAACAACATTGGTTGCTAAGTATTCAGCAGTATGTCTTTCAATCGGGAGAAAACAAAGGAACCGTTCTACCACCTCATTGGTTTCCATTGAAACATACCGTACAATGATAGTTAGCTGATCAACGTGACACAAATCAGGGGTCGAATCAACAGACAGCGAGAAGTATTTAGCTTCTTGTATCTCAGCAATGATAACTGATAAAAGTTTCTCACCAATTAGCTTGATAAATTCTTCACATATTGTTGAAAACAAATAAGATGCTCTCCCCTTTCCTTTGTTTCCAAACTGCTTGATGTGATTACTTATGAATGGATCAAATTGCCCAATTAATTCAAGCATTCCCATGTAATTTCCATTTTGTGAAGAACCGAATACTTCATTGGCACCACGCAGTGCTAGTCCTCTCTCTGAAATAAACTTTATAACACCAACAACACGTCTCAAAACATTGCGCCAATACTGTCTCTCACTTTGAAACTGATTTGACAATTGACTGTCTATTATACCAGAAGTTTGCTGTCTGCTAACCCATGTTAACATTGCATTTCGATGCAGTATACCACGTTCATGTTCAGTTATTCTCTCGGATGCATGTTTCCAATCACTGAAACCAGACCCAGAAAATGGTGTTCTTGATCCGGTACCAAATAGCAGGCAAACAAAACAATATACATTTCCAGTGGAGGGCGAATAGAGAAGCCATTCCCGGCAATGTTTCTCAGCAGAAATGTGATTCCTCTATAGCAGATTCTTTACAAATTTACGTTTACGAGTGTTGTCATTTTCACGAGTTCTTTCAAAAGCTTGAAAATCCGAGTCATGGTGTTGACATTGACTTTGTCCTTTTGAAATCCAATATTCACAAACCCTGTCAGTAATATGAAGAATGTTCCATAATCCTGGATCATTGCCATACTCTGGTCCGGTTGCTGCAGCAGAACGTAATTCGACTTCCACTTCATCAGCATTTACATCCTGACTTTCATTCACAGTGGAATCAGAACGTGAACGAGTATCTTCAGCACCAGCAGATTGGCTCGCCATTGCTAGTGATTCTCCAGATTCTGCTGATTTTCTACATATTGAGAATCCCATATCAAAGAGTTTTGGTATTGATTTCATGAGGTCATCATCTTTCTTCTTCTTCCCTTCACTCATCTTTCTCTTCTGAGCACCACTTAAATATCGTCGATCAGCCATCCTTATTCCTTAAAATAAATGTGTTAAAATAAATGAAATAACAATGTTATTCGTTGTAGCTAAAGCTTAACCCTTTCGCAGCCACCCCCATTTTGTTATGCTACACTGTACAGCCAGCCATATTCACACAGTACTGGAAGTTTTTTTTTTTTTTATTTCAAAAGTTGAGAGGTTAATACTTCAACAAAATTTGAAGTTGAAGTGAACATGAAAATTGTAGGAAATAAATGTGTTTATAAGTTACAGTTGTTCAAAAGTTCATATCTTGTAATAGGAATTCAAAATGGCGGCCAAAATCCAAAATGGTTGCCATGGTATTGGTATTTTGAGTATTTCCTGTATAGCCTATGGATTCAGAGTGAACAAAAAGTGTCCAAGAAGGTGTACAGCCTAAGAACAGAGTGTATATAACATACCTCCAGTATGTGGGGTTACAAATAACATAGAAAAACCAAAATGGCAGCCACTATTGTCTTTTTTTCTGATTCGCGGAACTGGTCCCTGTGGTAATGGTTATACCTCACTATTACGAGATCGCCAATTCGGCAGTGGAATGTCATCAGAATTAGTGTCAGAATCATCTTTACCTGCCAAAATATTCAGCGGCAAATCATCTGAATCGATATCAATGTCATCATCTGCTTCTCCTTCGCTAGAACTTTCTCTGCTGCATGGAATAGTTGAACCAGAATTGCTTGTGGAGGCTGCCATTTTGTTTTGTTTATGATTCGTTTTCCGTTGGATTTATAATACTTTTTTCAATAGCGCCACCCTTTCAAATGTTGTTTAGAAGAACAACATTTCATGCTGCAAGGCAAACTGATAGTTGATGAAATGCCTCAACAAAAATTTGGGACCTAAATAATTGGGGGCCCTCAAAATCTGGGGGACCCGGGCCTGGGCCCTATGGGCCCTACTGTTAACCCAGCTCTGATGGAGCATCCCTTACAACAACAAAAAACAATTGAATTTGCTATAAAAAAAACCATAAGAAATTTCCTTAGGGATTCTGGCACACGGGAAAGATCATTTCCTACGGGGTTTTCCTGGGGAAATATGCCACGGGAAATTTGAGTTTGACACACGGGAAAGAGCATTTCCTATGCGGTTTTAAAAGGCCAAAAAATAACCCACGGGAATAACCCACATGAAATTTTGTCCTGGGAATTTACAAAATCCCACAGGAAAAAACCGAACAAAACGGGGTTGATTGTTTCCCACTGGCAAAATTCCCGTAGCTGCTTTAATTATATCCATCAGATTATTCTTTCCTATTAGCTGGATCCCGAACATATTGGTGATTTTCCCATTGAATATTCCTGCAAGAATATCCCCGTAGTGAATTAACTTGATATTGACCAACAGTTTACATATATAAATGTGTCAAGGTAAGAATGATAATTTAGGTTATACTTAATCTCGACAACTATGTTCTAAATGATCCTCCGACGACCCAGTCGCCCCTCTGACTATTTCAATTGACGAACTCAACTCTCCAGTAAATGGCCTAGATGTGTGTGCTGTATATGGTTAAAATACAATGGCTTCGCAACTATAGCACTAGCGCGAGGTAGATCTACCGAATAAATATGATGCAGACTAGACACGCAATTACTTCTAATAAGTAAGGCAATACAAATATGAATGTATTATCCACCCTGTCCTATAACTACTCTCTTAATGAGATAAACACAGGGTGAACATGCCCTGAGTAACTGCAATGTCTAAGGTAAAATATATGTGTAACTGTTATCAGTATCTTAACTGTTTGCAGACCATGTGGAGAAGAGAGTGAGTGACCACATGTGTGTCCCTTATATACCAGCCTAGGTACTTTCAATGGTAACCTAATTAGCATGTGTATAGAAACTTTATAAAGTGCTACTGATGAAAAATTCCATCAATTTAATCTGGATTACTCTAGCCAGAGGCTTATTAGAGGGGGTAAGTAAACAAACACTCAGGAGGAGCTAACTCAATACGTGGCTTGCTTACATCTTTAGCTAACTTCTGCGTATACTTCTCTTGTAAAAAAAATTAGTGTCTAAGTAAGCAACCTTAAGCCTATCTACACTGACAGTATTGGAACATCCGTTAATGTGTAACAAAGAAATACTTGTCATGACGTTCCAGAACTTTAAATGGACCACGATAAGGCGGTTGAAGTGGTTTTCGGACAGTGTCGTCACGAACCCAGACATGGGTACAAGTAGCTAAATCGCTATGTAATTGGCTCTGAATGCTAGTTGGTCTAGAAAATGATGGACGAACATGAGCCATATGTTGCTTGAGCCGATCTACAAAATTGCCTGGATCTAAAATAGACTTGTCAAAGCTCTGAGCAATAAGTTCACATGGCAATGATAAAGTTCTGCCAAAAACCATCTCAGCTGCACTACACTGTAAATCTGCCTTGAGAACAGTACGAATACCTAGCATAACTAATGGCAACATTTCAACCCAATGGTCAGGGTTGTCATGAGCCTTCAGGGCTGATTTCAACTGACGGTGAAATCTTTCAACTAAACCACTAGAAGCAGGATGATAAGCTGTAGTCCTGAACCGCTTAGAACCTAAAACTATCCCAAGATGTCGGAATAATGCACATTCAAACTGTGCACCTCTGTCAGTAGTGATGTTGACAGGGACACCAAAGATTGCAATCCACCTACATAGAAATGCCTGTGCTACTGTTTCGGCAGAAATGTTTGCAATTGGTATAGCTTCCGGCCACCTAGTAAACCGGTCCAAAACAGTTTAATAAATATGAAAATCCACCTGAAGTAGGCAAAGGACCAACAATGTCGATATGGACATGACTAAATCTGGAATCAGGTGAAGCAAAAGTACCTAACTGAGCCTTGTTGTGACCATCAAGTTTTGCCCTTTGACAGGACAAACAAGACTTAGCCCAATTCCTAACGTCCTTATTAATACTATGCCAAATAAAACGTTTATTCAATAAATGCTGAGTTGCACGAAAACCAGGGTGAGACAGTGAATGTAAAGAGTCAAAAATTGCCCATCTGAATTGTAAAGGAATATATGGACGAGCAACTCCTGTTGAAACATCACAGGTAATGGTGCCCTGCGAAGTATGTAATGGTACCTCCTTAAATTGCAGTGAAGGCGAATTACGTAGCTTAATAAGCTCTTCATCCTCACCTTGTTTGGAAGCCACTAGTTCTAATTCGACAGTAGGAAAAGTCGCCCAGGAAAGAACCTGGGCACGAAACCAAACGACTGATCCGCTCTCAGCCCCAGTCCCCTTGCATCGGGACTGTGACTGTGTGATCGTCGGGTGTTCACCGGTGGAACCGCTTGTTCACCGCTGGATCACGGCGCGATGCCACGATACCGAAAGGTGGCTAGGCCACAGAGGAGCCAAAAAAGGACAGGCTGGTTAAACTACAAACGATATACAAACTGACGCACGCACGAAGCTACCACACCCGCCTGTGGGAAAGTAAAGCACAGTACAGTTATAATAGCTAGTAATAAGCATGTAGTAGGTGGAGAGCGAGACAGAAAAACACGTCCGCACTCCACGATGACCAACAATGTTCCATATACTGCATCATTGACAGGTGATAGAAGAGTTGGACGACTTTGCAATATATATTCTTACCAGGCTGCTTCCAGTTTCTTTGCATAAAATGTCCTCCTTTGATAGCATTTTAACCAGGATCATAATGGCACATATCTTATCGAGCTGTAGAAGAATCATAAAGAATAAGAACAAGATGTTAAGTTACACTGACAATGACTTCTTATTAAGGTAACGCAATGAACAGCAGTAGCGTTGGTTGGCACCGAGAAAGAACAGGTAACACTCAAGCTATCGCTACTTGAAAGATGCCCATGTTAACTTTCAATTCATACATAAACATGACACAGTTTCCTACTAAAGTATACTTTTTTGTAGTAAACAGATTCACAGATTGTGTTCATGTAGGATTATCGACAATAATAATGTGATCTTCCTGACAGACCAACACACTGTTAGTGTTGGATCCATGCTTAGACGACTCCAAATTATTTGGGGTAGATTACTTGCGATTGTAAGAGTCACAACCCTGAACGGTGTTGCAACTCCATCATTTAAACAATTACGAGGGAGGGCCAAATGGTCCCAATAATGTTGGTCTCAATTTCAAGCTGAAAGAATGAATCCCAAAATGCATTGGAGGTGGCAATAAAAGTTGGGACCAACCAGCCCAAACATGGGCCATACATTTCCATGGTCCAAAGAAAATGTAGGCTTACATTTACCACCTATGAACTCTATGCCAACTTTAGGTACAATATTCTCATTTGCATACATGTACACTGCCAGTGTGACAAATATCCAATACTCAATTGTAGAGTTGTCACGGACCCAAGCAAGAGAGGCACAGACGCATACATACACAGACATGCCAACCTGAATGTTCCTTTATTTCCAGCAAGGAACCTAAAAGGTTTTTCAGGGCTGAGAACTAAAACAAATGTTGCAGTGCGTACTACATTATTCATTACCACATATTTCTGCTTGAGACATTTTAAACGGAATCAACAAGGATCTGGAATTCCTTGCCTTGAATGTGCTCTCACTCACCTGTGAACACTACCAAATGTCCCAGAGGAACTTAGAATGATTATGATTTTGGCTTTGAATACCCCCTATTACAAGCAAGATTTCATATTTTTGACCTAAACTCACTTTCGATTTTCTGCTCCAACCAAGCGTGTAATATACTCAATGTAGAACAGCGTCTAATGGTGACATGACAAAATCCCCCCGGACAAAACCACCCAGGACAAAATCCCCCCCCCCCCGAGCCAAAATCCCCCAGGACAAAATCCCCCCAAGCTATAAAAAATCGCATAAATTCTTTACAAAAATGCGTCATCCCGGCCCCCCCCCCCCCGTTACCGTCATCCGGTACCCTCTCCGATATCCCGACCGGTACACTGACCAGTATACCGACTGCTACCTCCACCAGTTCCCCCCACCGGTACCCCCACTGGTACTCTCAGTGGTTCCCGGACCAGTACCCCGACCATACCTCGACCGGTACCCTAATAGTTAGCCTGACAGTGACCCCCACCTGTACCCCCACCGGTACCCCCACCGGTACTCCCAATGGTACTCCCAATGGCTCCCTGACCAGTACCCCGGCCCGTACCCCGGTCGGTACCCCGACCGGTATCCCAACTGGTATCCTGAAAGGCCCCCTGTCACGTACTCTGACACGTACCCTTACTAGTACTGGTACAATGACCAGTACTTTGACCGGTACCTTGAATGTCACACTAACAGGTAGCCTCACAATTACTCTCACTGATCTTCTGACCGGTACCCTGACCAGTATCCTGACTGGTATCCTGACCAGTTCCCTAACCAGTACACTGAGTGGAACCCTGACCGGTCACATGACCAGTACCCTGACCGGTACCCCAACAGGAGCCCTCACAGTTACGCTCGCCAGTACCCTGACTGGTACCCTGACTAGTCCCCTGACCGGTACCCTAACCATTGCAATGACCCATGCCTTGACTGTCACACCTGGGCCATCCCTGGTTGTTGCAGGCAGGGGGATATTGTCCGGGGGGATTTTGTCCTCGAACCGCGTCTAATATGATTTTCATAACAGTTATGAAGGATGTCAGTGTTTGACTTCTGATGAACTCAGACTCAAATCGCAAGCTAGTGCAGTATGCAAGAGGCCCAAAATTTGATGTTTGTTCTGCATAATGCATACTTGGAGTTAATCCATCCTAAGGAAATTGATGACTTATTGTGAGATGAAGCAAACACAAGTTCACAAACAGATGCCAGATAAAGTAACAACTGCCAGTGGTTATCACCTTCTGGGATAATATCAGTGAAGCTCTCATGAAACAAGACATCTGCATGGTTGTCTGTTTGATTACTATTTTGCCAGTATTCCATGTTACTGGTACAGGTTTGACAGCCAGAGAGATTGAAGCTCTGATTAAATTCTTTAATGGGAATCACACCAGAAGTTACAAAATAAGGTCATTGCTTTGCTAACATCATTATCAACTAACCTCACATGCTTAGCGTAAACTGCGTCTGTCAATCTGAAAATCTGTTTTAAGCTCTGATGCTTTAAGACCCTTGTATGTACACATGCATAATCTAGAAATCATGGTTGCGTAAAAGACTCCATAAATCCACCAATATCCACAACTATCATTGACACACAACATCATTCTTAATGATATATCTGTTCACTTACTCTTTGCATCCATAATTTTTAATTAAACGGGATTTGCATAGCCAAACTGAGTAACATGAAGTTTACTACGTTTCTATGGTGAAATGTTTTTTAGCAGCATATACATACCATTGAGTTTTTCATCGTTATAAAGAAAGATATGTAATGTCCTGTTTACAGAACTTAATAAACTGTTGGCCTGAAAATAGTTTCCATCACAAAAATTACCTAACACTCCTGAGTTGCATTGTTCATGTGAACTCATTACCTCTGAGAAAACATCATCATGTTGCAATAAACACATTAATACCTCATTGACAGGAATATATTGAAAGGTTTCAACCTCTCCACTTTCATTATATCCAAGAAATTTCTCAACTGGCTCTATCAAGTTAAAGTTGTTTTTAAAATACAATAGTTGTCTGTACTCAGTCTTCATGCTGTAAAATACAGGTGTAATAGAACTTCTTCCAAGAAGTGAATCTAAACAAGGAACACTATCAATGCCGACAACACTAAATTCTAAGCACTGCTTTATTAAGCACTGCTTTATTTTATGTAAGTGATCAGTTTGATTTGCTATCGTAAATGACATCTGCCAGTATATCACTTCAACGGGATTTTGGCATCTGATACATTTCGCGCCATTGTAATATCATCATTCCTAAACTATGCTGGCTGCAAATTTGCCTATCATGTGGTGTTTCATTTTATGGGTTTCAATCATCACAACTGTGTTCATAATGTTTCTTCCTCCCCATCAGCAGTGTCTTGTTCATGAAGCTGTGCTGATACATTTTGATGCACTTCATCCAGGATTTGTTGATTGCTTTCAATCTTTGTCCGCTGTTTGAAAAGTTCGGCCACTTCATGGTTATAATCACAGTAGGGGGAATCTTTCTCAGGACATGTTCACCATGTGTCGATTAAAGTTATGACCATTCCAATAACCGTTCAGGATCCCCATGGCCAAATCTACACCGTACTGATCCTGGGCGGTCCTTTCCTGATCGGATGGGTAGTTCTCCATCCAAATGATCAGGCAAAATTACACACGCTAACTTCTTTGAAAGTGGTCCCCATAAATGTTCGATAGGTTGTATGCTCTTTGACCAGGGGCGCAAGACGTGTAACAAAATTACAGTATTTGAAAACTCCTACGGAAAACAGTGTTCGCGTCCCAACGTCCCCTTGATGTGTTATGGCCATTGCAGGGTCTTTCTCCAACAATAACTGGCAGTTTTATTTCCAGCTGCAGTTGGAAAATCGTGGTCGGGGAGGTTGGGGCTATAGTCCAGTGAAAAAATCATATCATTTTGGTGATAACTACTCACGGCTAGAGTCCCTACATTTACCTGTTCATTTGTGTCACATGAAAGTAGACAGCATGAATCAGCATACTTGCTACCAAGTTCAACTCTACTTTACTCGTGCTGCATAATAGTGGGCATCGGGTTCCTTCTTTCGACTATCATTCCTTTTCTTTGGTACCTTCCCAAGCCATGAACAGTTCCTGAAACGAACCGAGCTGTTCGCTGCAATGATATATCACAACTTCGGCCAACTTTGGAGCGGCGACGTTTGTGTGCGGCAAATCCGTTTTGTCGAATAAAGTTGTCTATTGTCGGAACCAACTGGTGAAATTTTTCTGCAACAGGTTTTCTCCCGGCTCCGATTCGGGGCTCGTTGTTTCGAGATTCCATTTCTGCAGCGACGGTATGTTTACAACAGGCACTTTTACGGACATTTCTGCTGTATCCCCCGCCTTTCGTTCCGTCAACTTCCATATGCCCGCTACCATCTCTACCTCTGAGAGCTATGTTGTTCTCACCACACACAAAAAATCAGTTTAACAAGTGCTTGAAGTCGCATTCTTTTCTGCTTACATACTTTCTCATGATGGGAATACATCGATTTGTAGACATTTGTGCTCTTTTGGTAATTTGAGAGAAATTCGTGACATCTACATATCCGCAGATTTGTGATATTCAGTATCAATATGTTTATTGAGATCACCTGTAGCATCCGTACGGAAGCGGGTCTCATGATTCCCAACTAATACACAGGCTTAACGAAGAATTCCACCATTTGTTTAACTATATGCAAATCAGATAGTAAAATCAGAAAACTTATCAAGACGACTTTTGCGAAAATACCGTTTGGTGCCATATTTCCTGCTGGAGAATGGCCACTGAAATCCTGCTTGTGTTTTCCACTTTGTTTTCAAGATGAAATGCTTTGCAAAATCTGTAGCCTTAGCTTTGCCCCTAATTTCAATCAGGTGACATGCTAGAGCTACCAGGTCCAGAGCATCCATTAGGCTATTGGTTGTGACGGTTGCTCAATAATTCCTGAAGCTAAAGTTGATGAATCAAAGGAAGAAGAAGGCTCTTTATTGGCAGTATCGGTAATGAAAAGCATCGGCATGGCGGCACTAGGATGTTCATGGAGGGTGTCCCTGCCAGGGGCCAGACAAGCATGACTGCACAAAGTTCACAAACTGTGTATCGTATGAAGCCGTTCACATGAAGTACAAAGGTCAAAGTTGTCTTCTTTCTCTTCAAATGCCAAGAGTGTCAGTGAGTTCTGCTTCTGATGGGGGAGATTTCTATTGAAGAGAAGAAACGGCTTAATAATGACTGACATGCATGTTCATTATATTAGTAGATACAGAAAGACCAATATGCAGAGCTTATGTTTTCATTTCTTGTCGTATCCAGGACAGTCACAAAT
>JAIPMN010095240.1:0-14398 GCA_020650975.1 Apostichopus californicus | reverse complement strand
ATATATCTTTACATTACGTACCTTTATCGCCATAGCTTCTTCAGCTGCTGCATTAGCTTTCTCCTCCTCGGCGGCCACTACCTGCCTCTTGGCGTCCACTTGGACCGTCTCTTTCTGGATTATCTCGATGAGCTTGACTGTCTCCTCGCTGGTCTGAATCAGCTGAGGTTGCAGAGCAGTCAGTTCTCCTTGCATCACAGATATCTAACAGACCAGAAAGGCAACGATAAAAGAAAAAGATGAATAAGAAAAGATGATATATATCAGTAAATTGCAACTTGTTACATGATGAGATTTTTGATAGATTAACATGTCTTGAACAAGCTTATATGATAGATTAACATGTCTTGAAACAACAGCAGTGTTTATGTACAAACTGTTATTTTTGACAGAGCCATCATCAAAACAACAGACATCAAATGACACTATCATTAACAAATGTCAGCCAGGATAAACCAGTATCTATTACTTTTTAATTGACAGCAACATGCATGTACACCACACAAACATTCAGAAGTTGGTAAAGCCTGAGGTGGTAAGGAAGAGGGTGGGAGGGAGGAAGGGAAGGGGTCCCATGAGTTTCACTTTAAAGGGTGTGAAGAATCGGGCACGTCGATACGTCTGATGCCAGTAATCTGACCTAGTTTCAAATGAGGTGTAACAGAAGTGTTAGACACCACCATCGATCCCAGAAAATACACACACAGCTTGCTACCGTCAGTAACTAGACACTAGTGTACAGTCAATACATACAGCTACGGTCAATACCCACAACACAGTGTACATAGCAGCGATGGACATCTCAGGTCTAGATAAAAGATAACAAGGTATCACGTTTCACTACTGTCTGCATTTTGTTCATAAATGACAGCAACATGCATGTACACCACACAAACATTCAGAAGTTGATTAAGCCTGAGGTGGTAAGGAAGAGGGTGGGAGGGAGGGAAGGGATCCCATGAGTTTCACTTTAAAGGGTGTTAAGACTCGCGCACAAAGAAACGTCTCATGCCGGTAATCTGACCTAGTTTCGAATGAGGTGTAACAGAAGTGTTAGACACCACCATCGATCCCAGAAAATACACACACAGCTTGCTACCGTCAGTAACTAGACACTAGTGTACAGTCAATACATACAGCTACGGTCAATACCCACAACACAGTGTACGTAGCAGCGATGGACATCTCAGGTCTAGATAAAAGATAACAAGGTATCACGTTTCACTACTGTCTGCATTTTGTAGCAACAAGAAGAAAACTTCACTTGCAAGCAACAGAAAGTTAACTTTTTCAGAGCGCGATACGCAGTTTGGGGTGAGTCTTCAATGCCTTTAACTTCTTTTCTTGTTGGAATGTTTTTTTGTTGTTTTTTTTTGTAGCATCATGAATTCATGACTGATATATGTGTAGGGTAGAGAAGGACATGAGAGAGATGGGAATGTGTCCTTAATATTCCAATTCTGATTTCCATATATCATTACATCACTCAATGCCAACTTTCTTCATATGTTCATTATGAGATAAAAGTACCTGTGATGAATGATATCATGTGAAGCCTGCTTCAAATGTAGAGTTTAAGGGATATTCCAGTGGTAGACAACGTAACACTAATATGGAAAGGGAAAATATTCCACACTGTTAGTTGAAAACCTCAATATTGTCCCTAACTCAAGATTTGGTTGATTGGCTAAACACCCCCCCATTCCTCCTCCCTGGGGTGGATTATAGTAGGTGGTCTGTGATGTTAAATTCTTGGCAAATGTTCTTCATAAGCTTAAAATTTCCTATTATAATCTTCTTGTTGATTTTTATCCTTGAAAACGGATACATTTGGGATGGTTCTCTGTATTTAGAATTACATCAAAATGTAACTAATTTTGTTTGGTAGAAATACTATTCCCCCTCCGTGAATAAAATGAACTAAACATTATAAAGCAAAGCAAACACATTCCCAGCTGAATTTTTTGTGATGACATCATTCCCTCTGCTGTTGCAGAATGCATTCACAAAATACCACCAAATTTGAAGAAAAAAATTCATATCTTCTCCATACAATAATAATACAAAATGCTATGATGATGTGGTTTTCACCTAAGGATGCAGAAAATTGACAGCATTTTTATAATGCAATCAATTTCAGCCACTGGAGTGTCCCTTGAATATGTGACAGTGTCACAACACAGTAATCATGAGTGTGTGGGCAAGTCACAAAGTCCCATGAGTGGGGGGGGGGGAGGGAGGGAGGGTAAGACCAAAGTCCCATGAGGAGGGGGTGTGCAAAGTCCTGTGGTGTGTGAGGAGGAGGAGGAGGAGGGGGAGGAGGGGGAGGAGGAGGAGGAGGAGGAGGGGGTAGCAATAAGGTATGGTAATCAGTGCGCATCATACCTGAGAGGCAGCAAAGTCCAGTTTCTCGAGACCGACGGAATATCTGTTCTTGAGGGTGAGTATCTCCATCCTCTTCTTGTTCAGAAGATGTTTAAACGTCTTGATGAGTTCAAGGTAAGAGGTAGGAGTGACGTAGTTCCGCCTCCGTAAGGCTGTGTAGAATCTGCCGATGAAATTAATGATACGTAACAAATTTGTGAAGCAGGTCGTCGCAAAATTCAGGCGGCCTATTTACTGGCTAAAATGCCAGTGGTCTTTGCTGTTTGGCAGAAGAAAAAGAAAAATGGGCTGGCATCTTTCTGCCAGTGGCAAATGAATGTTGCTTCTGTTTTTATATCTCAAAGTAAAAGCAAGTGGGGATTTGATTTTAGCCATTGTATTGATGCACTGGCAATTTTAACCAAATCAATAAAATATTAAGTAGTTGCCCTAAAACTCATGTCAGAATTTATCATTTTCGGTCAAAAAAAAATTATAAACAAAGGAGAAGAAGCTGGTTGTACTTCTTAAATTATTAAAATTTACAAAGCAGGAATCCACATGACATCTGATTCACTCTAGTAGCCATGGCAACATTCTGTGCCATTACTTCTCATATGTAAAGCTGGTAAATTCCCCATACTACTTACAATCTGGATAACAACTAACACACATTTCTGTTTGCAACTATACGCTATACAACTGCTATGAGGGGGTTGTACTTCTAGGACTCAACTTTTGATACTTGTTTGCAAAATAACAAAACTTGCTTGAAGTATAAACACTTATGGTGACTGATGCAATAATGTTATGTATATAAATATTAGGTATATTCTACTTCTATATTATACATGTATATTGGTGTATACATTAGGCCAAAGTCTTTGCATAATTGTAATAAAAAACCAATTGAATAGGATTTAATTCATTCAGGGATGATGCCTTGTAATCTCTTCGACAACCTTCCGAGAAATTGTCTCTGTCTTGAAGTTTGCTTAATACCTTTCCGACATTGCCCGGACGCTCTCGTGAAAATGTTTACACATCACCACCGTCTCTGCTCTGACCTCTTCAGACATCTCGACATCGTCCAAGAATTTGTGAGCGACCCTTTCGAGAGCATCTTCCGGCCATGCCTGCGGAACAATGAAGACCATATCGAATAATGGTTAAAAAATGTGTTGACTGGTTATCAATGGTAGCAATTAGATACAAAAAATGGGAAATCTTAACGTGGAGGATACCAGTATTTAGAAAATGTTAGATTGGTTATGAAAGGAAGCTGGCACCTAGTATCTCTCTCATAAATGCTTTTAGTAGTTTAACTTTCTTCTCAATAAAACATAAACATAAAATAAGAAATGTTACATATGGGTAAAAGTACTGTAAAGATTACTTTTCAATCACACGGTTTAGTTTTTGAGGAAAAATTAAATAACAAACCACGGTTCGATGGTACCAACCCGGCAAAATTACACCTAATTGCAAGAAAGACGTTGATAGGGAACAGTTTAATCCTCTCTTGTTTTATGGTCATGACTGGTTCCTTATTAACTTAAGTGGAAAGAAGTGACAAAATTGATGGCTAGAATGGGATTCGAACCAGTGACCTCTGTGTCACAAAACCCAGGGACTGTAACCAGTGACCTCTGGGTCACAAAACCCAGGGGTTGTAACCAGTGACCCCTGGGTCACAAAACCCAGGGGTTGTAACCAGTGACCTCTGGGTCACAAAACCCAGGGGTTGTAACCAGTGGCCTCTGGGTCACAAAACCCAGGAGTTGTAACCAGTGACTTCTGGGTCACAAAACCCTGGAGTTGTAACCAGTGACCTCTGGGTCACAAAACCCAGGGGTTGTAACCCAGAGGTCACTGGTTTGAATCCAGTTCTAGCCATAAATACCTTTGCTCTTCTCTATCATTTATAATTTCCCAGTCATTATTCCATTCTTCATTTTACTTGTATAACTTTAAAACTGTCGGTACACTGTTGAACTTTCTAACAACACTAACAATGTTTGAAAGCCATCCTAAGAAATCACGACAAATATTTCCAAGCTATTAAATTTAACCAAAATTAATTCAAAAGTAATATTCTAAAAGCAGTAAAATGTGTTGGGTTTTATTGTCACCAGATGAAAGGTATAAATCACAATGTGTCTCACCTTAAACCAATCAATCGTACAACAGTTGATGAGGGATGGGAACATCCTTAACCGGTTCCTGAAGGCATCACCGATAGGGCTGAAGGTCAAGATCACATGCAGGTTGCTACGGATACGACCCACGAATTTGTTGTACATGTTCAGAGGCGTCAGTTCCTCCTTGGAGTTCTCGGTGACTGCCAGTTGTTGCATCTAAAGAAGAAATGTCAAGCGATGGTTTATTATTTGAAATTGGCACCTAATCTTCCTAATAGTAACTATTGCATCTATGTAAAAGTAAGAACTTAACTCATCACCATGACGATGCACTACTGCCAAGATCTAATACTGATCAGAAAGCCAGTGAATATTTCTCTTGGGCCTCTTTTCTTACCAAATATTCTGGCAAAATATTTGATTTGATGCATTTCAAATTTGATGCAGACATTAATTTCCATATATCGTATAGTTTTTATATTTTAATAACAGCATCTGGAAGGGTATGGAATTGGAGCCCCTGGCCTGCTAAAGTAAGATGGTTTTTTTCATCCAGGCCAAGTCCACATGTCTTCCAAATGGTTTAAACAGAGATCAAACATAACATCAAACATCAAACATCATAACATCAAACATCAAACATCATAACAGAACATCAAACAGAGATCAAACAGAGATCAAACTTGACAGTATTTAAATGAATATCCACCCAGATTGAATTATGAGCAATTTGGCATTTCACATTCTCATATATTTGGCAATTAACAAAATAACTGCCATTCTGGACGAAATTATATATATTACGTTTTTATAAAAATAACCAATGGTATCTACAGACCCTCTTTTTAAAAAAATAGAGACTAATATTAGAAAATATGACAGTTGTAACTAGACAAAAATGAAACGGTCAACTTCCAAATCTCTTACCCCTGACTCTTCTGCTACCCTGGCACCAATTAGCAAAATTTAGACAACAAATATCTATAATATACACTGATAGGAGGTTGTTTACAAAGCATGCACCAATTAACAATAATTAATAATCGAAACAAAATTCAAATATTTGAATATAAAGGTGACTGTCTTTACCTTCTCGATGATCTCCAGTCTTTCTTCATTTTCAAAGAGGTTTGGGATATCTCCTGTGTTCAGTATCATGTTGACATCTTCCAGAAAAGATTCATGCTAAAATAATCACAAACATATCAAGATATTAATCAAACGAACAAAATTCATTATTTACAAAAGCAGATGAGTCTGAGTTTCGAAAAGATAATCGATACAACGCACAGGCAAAATGACTGACAACTGATATAAATGTTTCAGCTTTTGGTGGAACATAGCCATAAATAATTTTTTTTACTATTATATTTCTTAAAACCAATGACATTTACTACATTTATAATATAAATATGAAAGTTATGAGAAAGGAGAAGTGTGTAAATATTACTTCCTGCTTGCTTCAAAGTTCACTTCTAGCTGGTACAAAATTTGACAATTTCAATATCTGACAAAGATATATGGAAGTTTAATGCAAAGTTCATCAGGAACCATACGAATTGGTTCTTTAGTCGATCCTAAATCTAATAAAAAGTAGTAAAATATGATATGAATTATTAATAATTTACCGGCTGTACTATTCCTTATAAACCATCGGCTCTGCCAACTATGACTTACCTTCACATCAATATTCTATTTAGTGTTAGTGTTCATGTGGATGCTTCTAAGTGGTCTTTTGGCCAAGAAAAATTCCTGATTGGAATGCTTATAGTCATCAGAGTGGACCTGAGGTGTTTTCTCTCTGTTAGGCTTGTGCATATTGCGTGCTGTCCCCTGTGCAATGATAACCACTAGTTGGTGCTTGCATAGTACAAGACAAGAGTTTTATAATAGCGCCATCTACAACCTTCCCTTCTAAACCGTCTACTCTAATTCTTACCTTGATCTGATGGTCTCCAAAGAGAAACACAGTCGAGGATCCTTCCTCTCCGGTTTTCCGGAGTAGTTTCTTCAGATCTTCCTTCCAGTCGCTGACTGTGTAGTTCTTTGAGATCTCTACCGTGAACACCTCAAACATGGACATGAACGCTGCCAGTCTGGAGGCACTCTGACGGCCGCTACCTCCGATACCTGCAAATTATTGTCAATGTGAAAGGTCATAGAATGTGAAGGCAATAGGTAACTTAGACAGCTTGTCATCTGGTTTTGCATAGTAAAACGCTATGTACTATACAATTGTGCAAGTGCAAAGGTGTACAGCAAAGTTTTGTACACAGGGAACCATACTATATTTAGGAGACAAACTTCAGAGCATTCAAATACACAATACACTATATATGAACACTATACTTTACCATGTATCATCTAGATTTCCAAATGAATAATTTTCATTAGTTTCAACAAATTTTATAGCACAGTTCCCCCCCCGCCCCCCCCCCATGCACTCCAAAATCACTCTATCGAAAATGATCACACGCCTAGGAAGGACTTGAAAAGGGCATCAAAGTTATTCAGACCCTTTAGTTTTGTGTTCTGTTGGGGGGTAGGTGAGGTGTAACATGGTTAAAACTGAAAGGATACTATCTCAAGGTTTTCAATTAAGATATCAATTGTTTCAAGCAATGAGCTTGTACTATAAATGTCAAATACTAATTCCATTTCATTTGTTTGTTTCTCCATAAAAATATTACATACGAACAGACTAACTTGGATCGTTATAGTAGTAGTATAATATAGATGCGAAAGAAACTGTTCTCGGAAGCATTTAGGCTGTGGTAACAAAGTATATATATGACTCCCAAGAAAGAAAAGAAGCAAGAAAATGAAAAAAGACAAATTATGTGCACCTTCAAATACACATAGCCTCTAGAACAGAGAATGAAAGTGAATTTATGATGTAACAAGATACGGAAATAAGACTAACACTCTCTAAATAGGTATTTACAATTCTTACAATCAGTTTCATGTGAGCCTCATCTCTCATTGTGGAGGGAAGGGGAACACAGGGAAAGTGACAGGGAAGAGGACAGGAGGGGGGGGGGTAAATATGGAGCTATTAAAACAAAAGGTTTCAAAACAATACATATATATAAATATTTATCACAGAGAAGTACTTGTTTTTATCTACAATAATGGATTTGCAATGACTATACTACTTACCAACGAGCAGAGCATGACCGTTGGGCTGTTTCAAGACTCGACTGATCCGGGAGATGTGTTCAATTACAAAACGGAACATGACTAGGTCCATGGGAGCTTTACTCATCAGGTTGTATTCCTCTAAATATTTCTCCATGGCCTGTGATTGGACAATATGAAGATTTTAAATCAAGTAGTCTCTGAACTAGCAAGAACGAGTCACATGCTCGTAAGACTTGAAAAAGGTTTGGAAATTAATTTCAATTTCACTTAGTGTCCTGTAGCTTGATGATGACAAGTATAAAACTATTCCTGTGTAAAACACATATTTTCACATTTGGAATTTGTTTAGTCTTCCAAAATAGTATCATTAAGTGTCAATACATTGCCACGTTAAGATTTTTTTTTGGGGGTAAAAGTATGAAGGCAAACCATTACTGTCCAAACATTAAACTTGAAATACTGAATACACTTGTCTGGTGAAAGGTCATCTATTTTCAGCAGATTAAACTTATTAAAAGCTGAGACCAAATGATCATTAAAATCAATTAGTTAACACACATTTGTTGTCACTCTACTAACCTAAAATGGGCCCCATTTCATACATAAGAAGAGCCCCTTTCTGTTAATGAAGAGTACTGTTTTATTAACTTTTTGTACTGAAAAAGTGACCTCTCGTTTCTCAAAATGTTACCTTTTGCTGAGAGATCTAAGACTTAAATTAGAAAAAGCCCTTTCGGTGCCCCCGAAAAGGAAGAAAATAGTACTTTATGGTATTTTAGTGAAAAACATTCAAAAATTGCAAAGTTTGGGTATAGAATGAACATAGGGTGCATTTTGTTAGGTTGTTCTGAGGTTGGTTTTGCGGTTGCTTCCCCCAAGTCACAGGTCCCACTGCCTTTCAATGTTTGTGCCCCCTCCCTGCAGATTGAGACTAGAACCCCCTTTTGCCACCTCTCCGATTGGTTAGTTCTAATTGCTATACGGGAAAAGACCCTTTTTATGTAAAGTTTTCTGGGTTTAAAAAAAAAATTGTTATACCTCTCTCAAGCCATCCATGTCCCTAACTTCATCATACAGTTTCTCTTCATCTTTGCCCCTCAAGTAGTCACCGAAAAATAGGCTGGTTGAAGGAAGAAAAGATTGAAATATTAATTAAAACAACAAAGAATACAAGAATCTGATGAATCTGATATTATTTTCAGTTTAGTTTCATTTCTTATGGCTTTATTTGTGAATATTATATATTTATTTTAGTTCCAAGTCTCTTATTGTAAGGGTGTACAGGCCTCCAGGCTACAGGAATTTGGTTTCCATTTGTACATCCTGATCCGCTTTGTGTTTTCATACTTTGTTGTTTGTATACTGTTCTGTTCTTGTGATTGGATCAAAATATATAATGAAATGAAATATTGACCATCTCTTAAGAATCACTCTTAAGAATGATATGAAATATTGGGTGGGAAAAAATCATTTAATTCAATGAATCTGTTTTGTTTATAGAGTCAAACAAACTTATTGACAGATAGCTTTGGACATGATTTTTGTTTTTTTCCATGACAAGTTCTACAGATGGCTGCAATTTCTTTTTATACAACTCTCAACTATTCTTCTAATGGGTGAGATGTTTGTAAATAAAATAATTTCTGATGAATACTTTCTCCAATGTTCTGTTTGGCAAACAAAAAATCGAAACCCATACATAACAGAGGCAACTGTCTGTTAAAGCTCCATGGTTACTGTTTCTCACGGCAACACTATGGCTAAGATATTACCCAACGAAAAAGTTTTTAACTCCTTAGCAACCTTGAGTGAAGAATGAAAAGTAGGTTGTCCAGAAGCACATGAAAGAAATGCAAATGTAGGCAAGTCTGTTGAAAATGAAGAAATATAGCCCAAAAAATGTAGATAAACTAATGTAGGAGTATATAATCTGAAAAGTGTAAGAAATATTGTCAAAGAATAGGTGACAGAAAAAATGATGTGTAACCAAGATATGTAACTCTTCAAATGTAATTTAATTTACATAAAAAGGATTTAAAGAAAAACAAGAACAGTATCACAGCACATCAAAAGAGAAGTTTAAAAGATTAAGTACTGAAGATTGATATTTGTAATATGGTGACAGGCAACATACTTTCCGAAGAGCAAAGAAAACTTGAACGGTCAAATTATCCAGGTCCACTTCACAATTTTCCTCACCAACTATATTCTTATCGCTAGTCGAGTTGGTCTTTGATTAGCAGTAGGATTGTATCAACACATATCTTAACAGGTGTATCCAGGTTTACCGACTATTAGCTTGAATCAAGATGGGGCACGTTTTTGTAAGTTGATAATGCTTAGGCATTATTAACCCCATATCAATTACTGTTAGGCTAGGATTAAATCCAATAAGAAAATTATAGCCACACAAAGAGGAATAGTTGCCTCTCTTAACAGACCAGTGTCACAGGATGTAGGAAGTTTTAATAGGAACATTCGATTTCCCATTTGCCTCTCACTTTTGTCTGGAAATTGCTTTGAGATTATAAAAGTTCATTATTCAAGTATGCTGCAGCTAGAAATAACCTCTGGAAATGACCCTTCTTAGTAAATCATCAGGGTATTATAGATGACCTTTCCTCCTACTAATAGGAGAGTGAATCTCAATACTCTATGTGTTAGAGGTATGACTAGAAATGACAGATCATGCATAGAAGATGTGATGAGGTCAAAGGTCACAAGATACTACCTTCGCATATTGTCATCCAATAGCTCTTTGGCACTAACACTAATGACAGTGATTTTAGGGAGGGTAGAGAAGAAAAAAAATACAATACATATTTATATAAAAGATATATATTATATACATGCCTGCAATGAGAGATATACGTAGAGATTCTAACTGATTGACTGTGATATATGCATGACTCTTAGGTAAGGCTGAGTCTACATGAGTAAGCTACTGTAGGTAAGACTAGTATGAATATCTAAATACAACACTAACAAGGAGTGTTGTGATCAACAATGTGAGCAGGATGTTGCAGGTGGGGGACGGGACTTGGGGTGAATCCTCCCAACTGATTAAGTTGGGGGGGTGGAATCGAGGACTCAAGGCTTTTATAAAGCAGGGGTAGAGTTTCATCTTGCTAGGTTTAAGGCAGCAAGAAATGCAATGAATTTTAACAGTAAACTTGATCATTTTTGTTGCTAACATTCTAATATAAAATCAGTTTATTAAATCTTACTACTGGTATGTAGAAATCAAAACTAGATGCAACGATACCTAAAGAAATACAATTTAATAATCCAAGCTTGTTAAAATTGTACAGATTTCGCACCATAAATTTCGATTTCGAACCACTTTTGACTGAGTCAAGGATATAAATGACTTTTCTGGGAGCGGGTGTAAAACATTGCAACTAATACATCAGAAGATCTTCTTTACTGGTCTTCCTATATCACACTAGCCTAGTGTTAATCTATTTGACATTCCAATGCTATCATGCACTTTTAAAATCAATATCACTACATCGGTCATTCAGTGAATACATTAAATTAAATCAACTTAAATTACAAAATTGTCCAACCAGCACGATATCGATATGAAAACGATGAATAAATAACATCTTGAAATCCTTTTACATATAAACAAATAAATCTTCAAAACAAAAATGGATTGCATTAACTCTTGAAGGAACCTATTCTCTGTGATCTTTTAGAAGAGACTTCTCTTGTCATTTTTTGTCAGAAATATAATTTAATAATTGCACTAACCTTCTCAAATTATTATCCTTCACGTCTTTGCCGGCTAGGAGATGGCTGAAGATACCGTTCATTTTCTCCTTAAACTGAGTCTGAACGACATTCTGAAATTGAATCGAGAATGAAGAGCGTCGTAAGGGTAGGAAAAGGGCAAACTGATCTACTATAGAAAGAGTAAGGTTTCTTCACTAAGAAATGCTGACAGTAAATAAGAATCATACTGTCGAAACAGGAAATATTTGCCCCTGCAGAGTCCACCATGTTCACAATTGTACTGTCGAAACAGGAAATATTTGCCCCTGCAGAGTCCACCATGTTCACAATCGTACTTCGAAACAGGAAATATTTGCCCCTGCAGAGTCCACCATGTTCACAATCGTACTTCGAAACAGGAAATATTTGCCCCTGAAGAGTCCACCATGTTCACAATCGTACTTCGAAACAGGAAATATTTGCCCCTGCAGAGTCCACCATGTTCACAATCGTACTTCGAAACAGGAAATATTTGCCCCTGCAGAGTCCACCATGTTCACAATTATGCCATCCATGACCAATCCATTAAATTTTGGACCTCTGTGATGGTGAAGCATCTATGTCGGGATAAAGGGTTGTCTCTTCAAGCAGGACGAGTATTCGTTCTACTCTTTCAACACAGATGGTAATAATCTGACTGACAGTAAGATTCCTGACTGACTTTTTGTGACTGATTATTTGTGACAGATCATTTGTGACTGATGGTCACATATTCAAAACAGAATCTGACTGACTGCCAGACTTCTGCGTGACGTTTTTTGACTGACAATATCTGACAATGTGACTGGTGTGACTGACAAGTTGTGACAGACGGTTGTAAATTTGGAGATGAAGGATGATGTTATAGTTACTGCAGATTGGCATCCTATGATTATAAAAATATTCAATAACTTCACATTGAGTAAAAGATTTAACAGTCGCCAAGAATGCAGAGTAGTACATACAGTTGTTACTCACCTTAACCACTTTAAAGAAGGTCTCCCTGTCCTCGTCGTCTACCAGTCTGTCGTAGAACACTCGGTAGACTTCGTGGACCCACAGACGCACCAGTTTCCTGGCACCGTCTACACCTACGGGCAAATGTAGAAATCTCCAAATCATAAATATCACACTAGATGATAATGCACATGACTATGTTATCAGGCAAGTGACCAGGTATTAAACATATATACCAGTCCAATGAATAAGTTATGGGCTAATACTATAAACAGAAAAGGACTTATGGAATTATTGATTGACAGGGGCAAGGAAAATTCTTCAAGGCAAGTTTAGAGTTTGCCTAGGGTTTTTCATTGAAATGACAGGGCAGAACACAGCAACCTTTATAGTTTTCAAAAGGTCACCTAGGCAAGTTTCAAAACTTTGACAGGGCACCAAGGCATTTTTTATCATATGTGAGGAAAAAGCACGTAAATTGTCAGAAAACAGGAACAATGCATGAGATTGTTTCCTGAAACCTTACATCTCGTCGGTTAATTCGAGCCGTGATAACAAAATTTGCATATATATGCTACAACTTCACATGATACATCTGACACACAGACAAGGACACACATGTTTGTATTACATTCAGACCGAGGACTTTCAGGGGATTCTTTAGAAATCACAACCGAGGACCTGGAATTCTTTTGTTCAAGTCCTCGGTCAGAATGCAAAACAAACACACACACACACACCTGTATTTTACACTCAGATGGAGGACACCCATTGTTTTCACCATTGGTCAAATCCAGCACCCTAACCTTAACAATACCCCATACAATAGAATTCTTCCGAGGACATAGTGATTCTGTTCAAATAATGTCCGAGGACTTGGAATTCCTTTGTTCATGTCCTCAGTCAGAGTACTAAACAAGTGCACGTGCACAAATAACACAAAAAGAAAGTGATAAATATTTTACCCTGAGGTACACAGTCAGGGTGTATTAAGAGAATGCCTTGCATCACACGAGCAAAATCCCTCAAGTTGAACAAGTAGTGTGACTTGGAGGGAGTGGGCAGAAAATTAGTCACAGCTGCTGTGTATATTTCTGTCGTTGCGTAAACGATGATCTGGGATGGTGGAAAAAGAAAAATTGAAGAACTGACCAGTCAGATATTGACCATAGATATATTTGTGGCAAGCAAAAGCAAAATATTTCACATTGTTAGTTGAAAATGCCATCTCAACACCTTCTCACTCTGGATATACCATACAGAATACAACCTATTTCAACTAGCTAAACCCTCTCTTACTCCAGGAAGCAGATCCCAGTAGATGGTCTGTGTTATTGTCATGGCAGGTGTTTCTTCAAAAGCTTTACTTTCCTTTTAAAATCTTCTTCCCGATTTATCCTTCAAACTAGACACATTTGGAATGTTTGATTAGCTTTCAATACTCGCTGTACTAACAATTTCACCAAAATGCAGCACGTTTTTGTTCGTAGTAATTATATTGTATTTTCCTCTGTGGATAAATGATTTAAATAATTATAAAGGAAAATAAAAAAAACATGGTTACAACTCAACTGCCATGATGACATCAACATCCACTTGGCAGATGCATTCAGCATTTGGAAAATATCACCAGATTTGAAGAAATCATATCTTGGCCATACAAAATGCTGCAATGATTTGGACCTAAACCTGCAGAAAATTCCCAGCAAATTTGTTAAGCAATATCACCAATAGCAACTTAGATATAGCTTAGAATAGCGTAGATACAACTTAGAATAGCAACTTAAATATCAACTTAATCAGTATCTGGCTCAATTGGTAATAACCATACAAAATTACTCCATGATAACAGAGATGATGAAAAAAAATGAAAATATGTTTAAATGGCATTTCAAATATATATCTATTGAGTAGCATATATATGTTATCTTACCCGAGAGAAATGTCTTAGGGATGCTTCGAAACCCTGAGTGAATTTCCAGTCCATGATGGGAGAAAAGATGTTCTTCATCGTCTCTTGATCGAAGGAGTCGATGGTG
>JAIPMN010095232.1:0-10040 GCA_020650975.1 Apostichopus californicus | reverse complement strand
AGTGTTTGAACTGCAAAATTGCACAGCATTCCACGGAATAAACCTTTCCCGTCTTTAGCACTGCTGTGGATTTCATGAGGTTTCTCGTAGATCCCATGACTGTTTATTTTAATTTTTCTTGCGATAGATGTTTCCAAGAGCTACAACTTGAAAGTTTCTTTGGAGCACCAGTTACCGACGGCAACTCAGAAGCTCAAGACTACGGATGAATGTGTGGTATCCTCTCTCATCTCGTTGGTTACTTCCACTGGAAAGGTCAGCGACTGAATCTTTTAATCTTGTCGATTTACCACAAATGCGCATCTTTTATGGCACTCAATACTATGTTTACACTAACTAGAATAATAAGTAACTATTGGTTATCAAACGATGAGCTCTACAATGAAACCAACCAAACATCTTGGTCATCCATAGTGGCACATAGAAGATTGAGATTTTTCGGTAATGTAGCAAGACTCCAGGAGGACACTCCAGCAAAGGTTGCTTTAAGAGAAGCACTGAGACATACTGCTAAACCAGTAGGAAGGCCCGTGACTACCTTGCTTGGAATAAGAAAGTCGCAATTTAAGGACGTTAACATTAACAATTTTGAGGAAGCAATAAACCTTGCGCAAGATCGTGATACGTGGCGGAGGTTAATCACTGAGCATGTCGGATAGACGAGACTCAACTTACTACTAAACAGACCACCATATTACTTGCAGTCTGAAACTTTGAGATCTGCCAAGATATCTTTTTTTTTTCTTTTTTTTTTTAAGCAACATTTATTTTTTGTCTCTGTTTCACGTTGCCCTTCTAGTAGCATTACATCTTTCTTTTGAGTTTTGAGATCAGCAGTTTTCTTGGCATCTTTTGTTTTGCATATGGACTTTTTCCAAAATATTACATTTAATGACACTTTTGATAGTCTCACTAACCTGTTTCTTTCTTGTTAATCTTACCAACTGCTCAATCAAAAGGGTTTATGTTAAATAAATTCCATACTGTCATATTTTATGTTGAATTTTAAACCCAAACTGAATGGATAAAAGGGGGGGGGGTAATAATCAGCTACCTGGAAACAAGCTGTTACTGTAGTATACCAATAATGGAACAGACAGATAGCAATTGAAGATGTAAAACCATAACATATAAATTTGTGTTGCATCAATATTGCTGTATTAGGGTGAAACCGTCCATACCGTCCAAAAGAGAAATGAAATTGACATAACCATAGATATTCTGTAAAGTACCCAGTAATGTGTGAATATCACATGGTTTGCTCAGAGTAGACACAAAGTTACAACTCAATAGACAATGTAGCTTTAAGTAATGAAGAGATGATGTGTGTGAGGTATCCAGTAATGTGTGAATATCACATGGTTTGCTCACAGTAGACACAAAGTTACAACTCAATAGACAATGTAGCTTTAAGTAATGAAGAGATGGTGTCTGTGGGGTACCCAGTCATGTGTGAATATCACATGGTTTGCTCACAGTAGACACAAAGTTACAACTCAATAGACAATGTAGCTTTAAGTAATGAAGAGATGATGTCTGTGAGGTATCCAGTAATGTGTGAATATCACATGGTTTGCTCAGAGTAGACACAAAGTTACAACTCAATAGACAATGTAGCTTTAAGTAATGAAGAGATGATGTGTGTGGGGTATCCAGTAATGTGTGAATATCACATGGTTTGCTCAGAGTAGACACAAAGTTACAACTCAATAGACAATGTAGCTTTAAGTAATGAGGAGGGATGATGAAGAAGAAAGGCAAAGAATTGTATTCAAAATTTAACATAACGAGAAAATGCCTTGTGCTTTTTAGCTGTGTATAAAAGTTAGAGAGCCTGAAGTTCCCAGCGGGTCACTTTTTCGGTTGCGGACTAAAACAAAAACAGACAAAATGTGTTAAATAGGGGGACAGAGAAGAGTTGGAAAGAATGGACTGTGAGATAAAAAGGCAGCAGGTAATGAAAGGGCTACTGGTGATGAAAGGTAATATTTTTTTGTTAGATATGAATTGTTTTTAAATTCCACCTGGTTGAAGATTATTGCACTTTTTTCCCCCTCAGTTGGCCAAATTTCTGTCGAATAATCGAGAGTTCTTTGCCACTCCCATCGAGTTCATGACCCGAGGACACAGCTTTGGAAGCACAGCCAAGGGGAAGGGATCCTCGCCCACCGTTACACTGCTCAGACAAAGAGCAGTAGCATATATGGTCGGCCTAAACAGGGTAAGAACTGGGGTTTCAGGGGTGAAAGAATATAACCTTTCGAAGGAGTAGAGATGTAAATGTCTAATGTAAATGAGTGCAGATTATGGAAGGGAAAAGCGTGTGAGCTACTAGCAGGCTTGGCTTATCAGTCTCTAAAGCAGAAGTCAGAAATGGGAACACTGCTGTGGCGATTACTGGTTTACACATGTATTCTCAAAGTGCCTGTGCAATTCTCAATGAGTTCACAGAAGATGTTGCATATTTAAATTACTGTGTGCCAGAAAGTGCTAATAGTGAAATACAGGTGAAACCTATACTTATACAAATCTCTTTAGATGAAAATAGTTACTCATGTAACTTGTATCTTGTTTTTTCGTATTTTTTCCTCCACATTTTACGAGCCAACTGGATATAGATTAAGTTTAATGAGAAACTGAAGCAGAATTGTCAGTATGTGCCATGACCTGATATGTTTGAGGTAGCAGTAGGTATAACCTGCTGACTGAAGCTAGATTGAGGCTGGGAGTATGTTTAGTTTATTCCTGATATATAGTTTCCTAATATAGGGTAGCATTGCAAGTAACATGTTGTATATCATGTTTACAACATGAAGACAGATTTTGAGACTAGGGTAGCAATGTGAATTGTTATATTATATGGGATTGGATAAGTATAGCAGTTAATTGGATTTGGTGACATGATTGTAAAATAAATATGTTAACAGTTGGTATAGTTACCTCATCTGAGATCAGGTCAAGAGGGGAGAAAATTTGAGGTCATGAGCATCGGGAGGTAGGCGAGGGGGAGGTGGACAAGGATTGGGAGATAAGTCAGAATAGTAAAAGAAGAACCAAAAACCCTGCTGTCTCAATAAAATATTACCAGCTCCTGCTAAATGTTAACTGATCAAAACACTTGATATAAATATCTAACAGTGTATAACAAGCTAAATATCAATTCTTTTCATTGTGAACTGATTAACTGGCTAACTTATTGGATGGTTAACCGGTTATCAAAAACTTGAATTATGCTTGGTATCAACGTGTATCAGTTACTTCACATGTGGTTAGATTGAATTTAGCAGTACATAGCACCTCTTTACATGGTAGTAACTTGGAGGTAGCAACATGTTAAGCCAGTTAACTTGAGGCTCACAAAAGACTGGGAGCACCAATACATATGTATTTGATGCTCATCTAGCAGTTTTTGTCAAACTATTGCTCTGTACTTTCACTGAGGTGCCTCCTACACGTTGTAAACACAGTTATATCTAGAGTACATGCAAATCTGCATAAATGTCCGATTTGACAGACTCTTGCAACGATATCCTGTTTGCTCTCCTGTAACTCAAAAAAACAGAATTCTTCCCAGGGTTCAGACAATTTTGGTTTATAACCATAACTTTGTTAGTGATTATAATTGATATATACCACAGAAATTAATGACATAGCAAACTAATTAGATTGTGGGTGTTTTGTAGAGAAGAGGCAGGGTTAAGAAGTATCTGTCCAGGAGAATCCTTTCAGCTCATGTTCATTGACTTAGACATGCTGGGAATACAAACTGCTACATTTCAAGCAGTAGTAGAAAAGGACTTGTTTCCTTTGCTATCAAGCTACTCCTCCCCCTCCCACTGATTCATATTCCCTTAGTTATCTTTTGGCCAGAAGCATGATTTATTCCAATTTTTTTGGCATGTCAATTCCATGTTATCAATTTTTAACCATCGTTTTAATATTTTGTTGTATCTTTGACAGTCGTGCCCAGAGTCCGTACCGTACGAGACTGCAGTAAAAGAACACAAAGTCTTGATCAGTTCTGTGGAAAGTAAAGAAGGATTATCATCCCAGCTACTGGAAACGAAAGTCCGGGTCAACAAGCTGTCGGAAGAGAAGGAGCACTGGTTACTGGAGGCGCAACTCATTCAGATGAAACTGGAGCAAGAGAAAAAGGTACGTAAGAAAGGATCGGAAAACAAATTTAAATAAGAAAAAAGATGAACTCCTTTTCCCAACTCCAAAACTAACCCTATGTCAAGCTTGAACATAGATCTATGCATCATGAAATGAATGAAACAGTCAAGCCTCACGACTTGGGTGTAAATTCCTTTGAATAACTCTATGAGGGAACTCGCCCCCCCCCCCCCACTCCACCCACCCTCCCATTTTACAGGGACTCTTGTAGGATAAAAATATCTGTGATTCCTTTGATCAAAGCAGATGAATAACTCTTTGAAGGAACCTCCCCCCACCTCCATCCCTCCCCCCCCCAAAACAAACTTGATAGAAAGTACCTTATATAGATTTGAACTTGGCTTCCACTGTAGTTTACTATCATTTAAGCTGTTTACATCAGCTGCTAGAATTGACCATTTTACAGGGACTCTTGTAGGAAGTAAATATCTGTGATTCCTTAGATCAAAAGCAAATGAATAACTCTTTGAGGGAACTCACCCCCACAATAAAATTTAAGTGATGATAGTACCTTACATAGATTTACATTTGGCTGGCGCTACAGTTCAGTATCATTCAAACCTGTTAACATCAGCTACTAGAACTGACCCAGGGATGTGCCCACGCTGGGCGGCACTGGGCGGCCCCGCCCAGCACTAAAAATTACCGCCCAGCACTGTCTTAAAAATCGTGAATCCCGCCCAGCACTATTTTCATCTAAAATCCATACATTCCTAACAATTCATTCAACATAAATTGGGCCTAGCCTATGCCAAAATCATACAGACTAATAATGCATCAGTTACGCATGTGAGAAACATTACTTACGGCTCTCAATCGGTCCCTTGTAAAATCTCTTTGAAACAAACTAATAACTTTTACCAGGTACGTAATATTTTTCACTAAAAAAAATTAAAAAATGTAAATTGTTAGCAAAACTAGTACTTGTGTATGTGCTTAAAAAGCTACACAAGTGCCAGCATTTGGCATCTGAGCACCTTCAAAAATCGACACCCCTCCCCCTTAGACCTCTCCCCCAGGACGGCAATCAGTGTACCCGGCACTCAGAAAATCCTGGGCACATCCCTGCTGACCATTTAACAGAGACTCTTGTAGGAAGTAAATATCTGTGATTCCTTAGATCAAAAAGCAAATGAACAACTCTTTGAGGGAATTCATCTCCCCCCCCCCCACCATATAAATATATACAGAAATAAAGATATGATGGTACCTTAACAAGATTTAATTTCGCTGCCGCTGTAGTTCAGTAACATTTAAACCTGTTTACATTAGCTGATATGATGGAACATTCTACAGGGACTGTTGTAAGAAGCTATTAGCCTTTATAAAACTCTAAAGTGACTTTTGTCTGCTTTTAACGACAGTTATTAATGTGCAATGGGTTTTAAGCATCTCTTCGGGCTTTCTGCTCTAGTTACTACAGACACCGAACAGTTATAAAATTGCATCACTAAGTTGTTTAACCTTATTTAACTGGGTTGTCATTAATATGATCAGTTGTGGGAATTCCAGAACACCTCGCAACAAATTTGTATGAAACATCTGTTCAGTCAGTGAAAGTAATAGACTTTGCCACTGAAATTTAACCTTATTGTCATTAAAACTGTACTTTGTTTTTCAGAAAGGTTAAAGACATTTTTGGCTGTTTTGAATGTGAAAACAGTTGCCACAAAATACGTATTTTTACTTACCAAAAGAAAATGTAGCATAGGGGATTTTCAAGATGGTTGATTTTAACCAGGAATGAAGGAAAGCTCTATGTTTTAATTGGGGATCATCAAAGTTAATTGAAAAATAAAATAAAACGAAACCTACAATGTTGTTGTTAACGGCTGGTTCATTCTCCAATTTATATTGCGAGTGATAGATGTATGTATATTTATATGGTGTTAAAATGTAGCGAGCATTGAAGATGTTACTACCATCTAGGATTCGTTTAGGTCTATCACCTGCATTATGGATTGGCGTATGAACCGGCCTTAAGAGCTGATGCATTTAGCAAAATGTACTTTTTGTCAAATTAAAGACGTTCCTTGTATAGTTTTGACCGACATACAGGTATATGAAAAGGCACCAAGTTGAAAATTTTAAATTTTAAAAAATGAACCATTTACAGCAGGGCAAAAATTTGCCCAAGTCTATGTTAACTCTATTTAACAGACACACTGACCAAATGGTCTGTATTCTAATGATGTTCTGGTCTTTCAGTTAGGATTTGCATATAAATGGAAAATTTATTATACATTAGGATGCATTGTGAAAGTGACAGATGTCTCAGATGTATTCCATGTAATAATTAGATTTATGGAAATAAGAAATTGTTGATTGGGTGAGAGGGCGACAAGGGTGTAAAAATGATATTCATTGTATGGGTTGGATTTGTGTAAATAATCACTTTGTTTTGGAAGGATTTCTGTCTCCAAAATAATTAGATGGACTGAAAAAAGAAGGATTGTAGGGATAATTTTTCTAGCTGTTTAGATGATATAAAATTTGTTTGGATCATGGAAAACACTACATTGTAACCTGTAGTGAATATTGCTGTAGCCAATTAATTAATATTATTATTTTTTTTTGGTGGTGCAGTTTCAAACTTGTGTTGTAATTTCAATTTTCTGTCTGTGAGATTATTTGGTGGAATAACAAATTATTCCCCTGCAGAAAAATGATGAGATGCAAGATCAGCTGATGCAGTTAATGGCTGGTCAGCCGTTGCCCTCAGCAGTACCTCAGGAGGAACCACCTAATGTACCCAAATATCAAGGACAGCAGGATAAGAAAGCAACGGGACCCACACAGGTAAATAGGATTAAATAAGAGGTAATGGTATTGAAGGTAAAGGTGGTGGAGAGGTTGTTTGGGGGGCGGGGGGTGTGAGACTATTGTTCCCCTTCCACACTCAAGGTCAGGATCGCTCATTGTGTAAGGCAAGGCTTTAGGCAGCACACCTACCATAACATAGGAGGTAACAATTTTGTGTAAGGCAAGGCTTTAGGAGGCAGCACAACTTGCATACCTATTCATCCCTCTGTCAATTTTTTTTTTTTAATTACTTGCTCCACCCTTTACTTTGATTTTACAATCCTCTATATCTACTGTGTTTCATTGGATAACATTGTAATCTCTCCAAAGTGGGGGGGGGGGGTTACAATGTTGTTTAAGTCAAGACTTAGGCAGTACAGCTACCATAACATACGAGGTAACAATTTTGTGTAAGGCACAGCTTTAGGCAGCACACTTACCATAGCATAGGGGTTTACAATATTGTGTAAGTCAAGGCTTTAGGCAGAGCACCTATCATAACATAGGGGGTAACAATTTTGTGTAAGGCAAGGCTTTAGGCAGCACAACTTACCATAACATACGGGGTAACAATTTTGTGTAAGTCAAGGCTTTAGGCAAAACACCTACCATAACATAGGGGGTAACAATTTTGTGTATGGCAAGGCTTTAGGCAAAACACCTACCATAACATAGGGGGTAACAATATTGTGTAAGGCAAGGCTTTAGGCAGCACAACTTACCATAACATAGGAGGTAACAATTTTAAGTAAGGCAATGCTTTAGGCAGCACAACTTACCATAGCATAGGGGGTTACAATGGTGCGGGTACTGCAATTTCCACAGAATCCGTACTGGATCATGGTCAATAAAAACAGGAACCAATGGGCATTTTTTCAGTCTGGCTTTGATTATTGATGTTGCTTACATGAAAAAAGTTTTAATTTTTGACACACTTTGTTTTCACACGTATTTTCATATTTTGTGCATATCTAGTGGTAATTCTAGTTTTAAATGGAGGATTGTTGTCAGTTTCTCCTGTTTACAGAACGATACAAATTTTGTAAGATTAAAACTCCAGTCAGCCCTACAGTGTTTGGTGCTGACCCACGTTTTATAATATGGAATAAATGACAAATAAATGTGAAAATTACAAGTTTTAACGCACTGATGTAGATGTTGAACCCTTGTAAGAGTTCATAGTTTACTGTTAAGAGTCCTCAACGTACACAGAGTACAGCAAAAATACAGACGAAAAAAAAAACAAGTTTGAGTTCACTTCACAATGTTTGTGCAGCCAGTAAGTGATGGAGTGCTGCTGCTACACTTGAATCCAAGATACTTGACTCAATTTTATAATATGTGGAATCCAAATGGAGTCAAAAGTATTTCAAGTCTTTGTTTTCGTTTTCGTATGCCATCGTGATTGATAAAGCTCAAGTTCAAGTATAGCTTTATTATATCGGAAAATGGGGCAATTGCATGCTCGCAATAGAAATATATACATATGAATGCATGAAACAATAATAACATAGTGGAAGGTAAGACAGGTTAACGGACTGGTTATTGACTAAAGATACAACCATCTAGAGACACTGTTTGATATTAATATTTAAGTGCCCTCAGTGATGCAGATATATTGAGATCTTTAAAGAGAAAGTATGTATGTATGTATTTTAGATCCTCCTGCAAGCAGGAACTCGCGAAGAAGCCTCGTTGGCTTATCAAAGCCGCAAGCTGACCGAAGTCAGTATATTACATTCATATTTAACGTCCATAATTATGAATTGTCAATTGTCAACAACTCTGTAACTGGACGACATACGTTAATCTTGGAGTGACTCGAACCGGGGACCTTATGATTGAAAGGCACCGGCGTTAACCACTGAGCTAACACTCCACTAGTCACTTTGGTTGATATAGTAATTGTTGGTTTCTTTTCAAGAATAGATAATCATTTTTCATTTGTAAACAACTTATAAGTTGAACACACTGAGAGGACATAACCTACAGTTGGGGAAATAAAGCATAAAAAGTTAAGAGTTCCCTAAATACACAGTGTGAATTAAAACATGTCGGTCTACGTCCTAGCTGCATACATCGGATTTATGTTTGCTCTGGAAGTCTCGCTCCACAGTAGGAAAACGTACCAACCATGTAGGGTCATGTGACATGCTCCCAGGTGCTACTAACGTATTATTTATCCCTTTGTCAGGACGAAGTGCTAAAGAGTTTCATAGACAAATGAAAGCCACTGTAATGTGCCTTTAAGGTAAAATTGAGAATAATTGTTGGGTTTGGAAGATAATAATGTTGAAATTTACTTTCTGTTTGTCAGAAATGCATGGACCCTGGCCACATTTCAAACATCTACTGTCAGAGTCTTATAGATTGCTGGCAGCAGTCACTCCTATCATGTTACTTGTAGGTGTGAAAACGCCAAGGAGACTTGTGTTGCTAAGGGATGGCTAATCCTGTCATCTGCTTCTCGTGTTTATGTACATTTTGTACCGTCCTGATAAACCACCGTGCATTTCAGCTGCAGTTTGCTCATCTGAATGGAAATACTCAAAATAACAAGTTTGTTATTGAAAAATTGTGGTAAACATTGGAAAATTGTACCACTTAGCTAAATCCCATTGTTTGCATAGCTTCAGAAGGAAATGTGGTAGCCATGATATATGTTGTTGTAGAATACACATTGAAGGGGTACTATAAGAGTTGAGTTCTGAAAGGGAGCATGTCACATGACCCTCCATGGTTGGTACATGTCTTGTTGCCTGTCTCCTAATTGACATAGTCAGTCCAGATTAACATATATATAGATGGCTGTTTTGAAAATTGTGGTAAAAACACTAAAATGCATTCATTTTTACTATGATCCTATTGTTTTGGTGTACTAGTGAAGTTCAAAAGTCAAGTTGGATCACTAAAGAACTGATGAAAAATATAAAACAAGATAATATAATGGGAACATGTAAGGTGCAAGAATGTTCTATTTTATTAAGTTTTTTATTGTCTTGTCATTTCAAGGAAGATTTAATTCATTAAGAAATGATGAAGATTTCAAGCAAAAGGCTTGA
>JAIPMN010095225.1:0-11874 GCA_020650975.1 Apostichopus californicus | reverse complement strand
CTTTACTGATGCCTATTTGCCAAACATGCAGATGTCGAAATAAGACTTGAAGACATCTCAAAGGAGATTTTGCCATTCCAATGTTCTTACACTGACGAACAACTTGTAGTTTCTCATTCTACTCTTTACGCTCGAAAGTTGACTTATTCACAGAAGAGTGGTCAAATAACTTGACGGAGAAGGCGAGTGGGCCTCTCGATCCTATTGGTTACTTATTGGCTTTTATAACAACGATAATTCTCTTCATTTAGGTTATTCTATTTTCACTTGACGTCTCTGATGCTCCATTATAAATCATAGTGCTTCATGTTTAGTTGCACTACATTCATTTAGGTCAATGGTCTGTAATATTGTTACCGTACTGTAATGCCTACAAAGGGGTTTTCTCTGGGAAGCAGGACCCAGTGATAGCAGTGCCCCTGGAAATAATTTGGGCTGTCTGGACACAGTGTAGCTGTGATGTCATAACCATGTTCAAAAGTGTTAATTTTTGTTAATTTTGCCAGCAACTCTATTAGCTTAGGATTCTTGACATTCAATTTCTTCTTCCTTCAGGTAAGGACATTATTGACATTCAAGGAATAAAACTTGTACCACTCTCTGCTAATCTGAAAGTTATGTCACTGTTGGAAGAAAACGGGAGCATATAATTCACATAATTCATATAATTACATTTATCTATTTCATTTGTTGTATTCCAGTATCGTGAGTTCGTGATACATGTGTTATATTGTCCGTTATGTTTATTCCGGCATCTGCATGGTCCAAGGAGTTGAATAAAAACGGTTCTATGTAGCGATCGGACGTTTTATTTCGTTAGTGACTGTATTGTGATTGTGGGATGTTACTGGTCAAGGCCTGTTTAACTAGACCTAACTCTATGGAATTACACAGAGTCACGGTAGTATTTCACCCAGGATTGAACGAGAAACGTGGATTTGGATATTCACTGCTAAATTTGGTCTATTGAAAGGATACTTTTTCTGTGTTTATACTTTTGGATATTAAAACGAGTAAGTACTTTGTTCAGCTGAAGCTAAGTCATGTATATGCTACCCTGGTCGATTCGGGTCTCGTAGTTGTTCGATTATGTATAGTGTCTTTTTGGTAATTCGTTGACAGTAACGTAAGCCATTTTCCCGTCACATATCACGCATGAGGCATCTTTTAGGTCTATTCTTCTGTTCAGTTTGCGGTATCTCATTCAAATTGTATTACGGAATCGGCAAGCTGCTTGCATTGTCTACAGTATATTGTACTGTACGTACCTATTGACGCTCCGCTATGTAAACTCCATTTGAGTGGAAATTTTGCTTATAAAATAACCCATTTAACTGAATTTTCTGCTTAAAATTGTCTTAAAACTAGTTTTTTTACCTTTATGTGTTCCTGTTTTAAGCTAACAGCTTTTCAAACGCTCGAAATTGGAAGTCAAATACAGTACAATTGTTCGCTATCAGTGTATAAACAGTGCCTACTTCAGCGTTTGATTTTCGCGGTATACCAATCATGACGTCACACGGTGACCAGAGGCTCCTTTGTGTCAATCTCTGTTTTCAGACATTCCAGAGGTACATGTCACGTGACTACCCAAAAGATTATTTTTTACACATGTTGATTATGGGTATGTAAACTCCCAAATTAATGGAAAATCAAAAAAAAAGTTTGTCTCCATAGTTGGTCTTTAATAGTTTTACGCATGAGGAGGGAAGCTTCTGGGATATAATCAACCCGATGAAGTAACAACACTTTTGAAAATGAATCCCTTTACCCTTAGCAATATGAAATTTCAAAATACAGAACTAACACCGGACAGAATATTTGGACAAACAATTAAACTACGCAAAGCATTTCTCCTAATGAAGTTTGGTTATATCGAGATATGAGAATATTTCTTTGATTATTGTAGAGAAAGTGAAGAGAGAGAATCGGAAGTTGAGAGATTTCCAGCTTTTCTCGAGCAAAACGTATATTTGCAACATCAACCAATTGCAACCAAAGACGGTACAATGTACAATCAGTTTGGGCCAAAATGTGTCATAATAATAATAATATTTATAACACTTATATGGTGCTCATTATTATTATTGGCACCTTACAACATTACAACCCTGGTCATTGGTAACTTGACACACCTTCACACCAAAGTGTGCACAATTCAATCAATCTCTCCTGGGGCACCACAGTACACCACAACCATGTGTCCCCCGGGGGACTTCCCATAGGGTGCAGCCACAAACCGGCGCATGCAACTATATTTACAAGTTACCTCGCAGGTCCCCATTTATACACCTGGGTGAAGAGAGGCAATTGAGATAAAGCGCCTTGCCCAAGGACACAACGCAATGATCTGGCCAGGGCTCGAACCTGTAATTTTTGTTCCAAAATATATCATGCCAGAACGTACATGATTTCATGATTATGTAATTAACTACCAAATAGTACCAAAAGAGAGTGTAGGGTTGATATTGGTATATTTGTGTTTATAATGCATAGTGAGGCTTTATTTATACACTTGAGGCAAAGACACAGGATATTTAACATCTGCGACTAACCATTTGCTCCCGGAGGGTTGGCTGGCGCTGTTGCCCCATTCCCTTCCGCCCCCAACGGAGGGCGACGTGCAGCATCTCCATTAACTTTGAATGGAATAAGTAGGTTAAAAGCTTGACTGTACCGATGAAAGGAACACATGCTCAATCTATAAAGCTTCCAAAAAATATAATTCCAGCATGATTCACATATGCTTCGTAAAATATGTACCTAGCATATGACACAGATGTTATCATAAAGAACACAGCTTTAGCAAAGCCAATAATAATATACAAAATTGTTTTTACTATAACTTCTGGCCAAATAACAGAATTATTGTACTCGTTAAGGTTGCTCCTATAGCAAGTATGAAGTTTATTCAATTTGGATTGAAGGTTTTGGGGGTTTGATTGTATGAATGTAGTGTGACAAATCAAATATGCTAAGGTTAAAAAACATAGAACAATTGGTTCTTGTCTTGTGTTTAAAAGCCATTTCATGCAAGTTTGATGAATATTAATGACATAAAGTTGGAGATGTCATGAAAATGTGCTTATAATGTATGAACTGTAGTGAAGTGAAATTTTGTTGTTTGCACCCTTTGAATATTTATATGTGTTACGTAATAGGTTGTTGTAGCGTTAGTAGCATTTGCACATGTGTTTGTCAGTTCTGTACACGTTGTTGTATAGCAAGCAGCGTCCCTGCAGAGCTCCGGGGTTCGCCTCGTTATCCCTTTCATAGTTTGTTAATTTTATTTAATCTGGATCGTTAATTGTCCAGAAATACCTATATCTGTACTGTCTGGAGTCAGTGAGGAGATGTCACCCTTCTTAGAGGCAGGATGCCTCAGGTTTTGGATGGTATAGGCTTCAGGCTCGAAGCCACTGGTTTTTCCAAGATGGCGGTTCCATTAGTACTACATAGCGAGCTGGCTAGCGTTGATGGAGTCTCGATGTCCGCGAGCGTAGAGAGTTATTGTTATCCGCGAGCGAGTTGACTTTAGTATAGTAAGAGATTAAGCCGTAATTATTGTTTCATATGCCGTATGTACCCTATTATTATTTAATTGAATTGTAGTGTTAAGTGTTGCCCCTTTGGCTAGGTTGTACTTGACCGTACAGAGTTCATGTTAGGTTGTGTATTTGGACCTTGGTCCTACGGGTGCGTAGCGTGCATTGTTGATCGTGAAGCATGTGTGTGCTAGTATTGCGTACTTTTATACTGTAGTGCTACAGTACCGGTTAGGTTGGGTTTTAGTTTACAGAAAGTAATTGACAGTGAAGTGTTTTATCTATTGTACCTGTATTTTAGTATTGTACTGCTCGTGGTGTAAAGAGCGTATTCGTTTTTGTATTTTGAACATTATTGTTACTGTTGTTAACTAAAGAGTTGTCTCAGAGATTGTCCTTTAATCTTAGCCATTCTGGACAGCTATAGAGTGACAAGACTCTTGAGAGTTTGTGGGTTCAGGAGGTGAAAATTCCTACTGTCTAGGAACAGTATGGTGAAAATGCCTATAATGGGTTGCAGCTGGCATGTGTTGCCCTGACCGTTATGAAGGTGCCAAAAGTCCTCGTCTGTTGGCAAACGTTTTATATTATTATTGCAGATTATTTCATTATGTACACTTTACATTTTATACAGTTTTGTACGGGTGCCATGTTGTATTAATACGTCATAGATTGAGCATAGGTTCTGTGCATATTACATAGTATTGAGTATAGGTTTTCCCCAAGTTTTAATTAAGCCATTTAAGATTATAAGGCCATTTATATTGTCATGTATCATGATTTCTTCATTTGTATATTTTCATGTTAGAGTTTGTATAATAAAAGTCAGCCGTTGTTTCAACGCAAGAACACTCTTGCATCCTCTTGTTTCAACGCAAGAACACTCTTGCATCCTCATTTATAACTTCGAGTTCGAAGCGTAGGACCCTAAATCCGGTAATTTCCCCCGCCATCCGCGGTTCGCTTCAGTGTGAATAAAGCAGAAAAATCTGAATAAATACTCACAAAATATCAGTCAAGTTTAATATTGGATTGGATTGAAACTGTTGATTTTCTTTTACAGTATCAAATTATGCTTAATAAAAGCCAACATGAAAACCAATCATGCACGACTAGCAAAACTCAAGAGAAGGTATATAGAGCAACAAGAAACGAACCGTGCGTAGAACCGCTACCACCAGGACCGATTCCTTGTGAGCCATTTCTTGCTGCTGGATCATTTCCTGTGAATGAAATAGAAGAATCTGAATGACTAAAAGTGTTACTATATTCCCAGCCGTGTTTTTGCTTTTTCAATTTCTATACTAGTTGCTTAGGAATCAATTATCAGACATATGCATGCAAGTTATGTACAACAATCCTCAACAAGTGTGGAATTTCTTGTTAATGCACTCTCTCCACAAAGTTGCTTGAAGTTCAGATTGCACTGAGCACTTGAGGACTTTGTCTGCAATAAAATATGAGTGAGAGGCTGAGAGAGATTTGCTAATAGCTAAGCTTATCAAATCTTTCATCGGGTGATAAAGCAATTGTAAATAAAATGGAACCAAATGTGACCCAAAATTTCAGTTTATCAGTTTCCGTACAAGCTGGAAAACATGTTATTCAAGTTGGATAAAGCCTGGGAGGGTGGGGGGCATTGGACAGGGATCTCAGGCCATGAATTTGACACACATTCCATTCAAATTCATAATTTTTTCTTGGTCATTAACTGTCATTTGGTGAAGAATTCTACATAGGTATCTTAAATTGGTCAATACTCATTAGGTTTGGAAAGTCAACTTAAAGAGGATTGGCTTAGATTGAAACTGTTGATTTTCTTTTACAGTATCAAATTATGCTTAATAAAAGCCAACATGAAAACCAATCAATCACGACTAGCAAAACTCAAGAGAAGGTATATAGAGCAACAAGAAACGAACCGTGCGTAGAACCGCTACCACCAGGACCGATTCCTTGTGAGCCATTTCTTACTGCTTGATCATTACCTGCAAATGAAATAGAAGAATCTGAATGATTAAAATGTTACTATATTCCCAGCCGAGTTTTTGCCTTTTCAATTTCTATACTACTTGCTTAGGAATCAATCATCAGACATATGCATGCAAGTTATGTACACAATCCTCAACATTTCTTGTAAATGCACTCTCTCTCCAAAAACTTGCTTGAAGTTCAGATTGCTCTGAGCACTTGAGGACTTTGTCTGCAATAAAATATGAGTGAGAGGCTGAGAGAGATTTGCTATTAATAGCTAAGCTTATCAAAGCTTTCATCGGGTGATAAATCAACTGTTAATAAAATGGAACCAAATGTGACTCAAACCTCAGTTTATCAGTTTCCGTACAAGCTGGAAAAGTGTTATTCAAGTTGGATAAGGCCTGGGAGGGTGGGAGGGGGAGGGGGGCATTGGAAAGGGATCTCAGGCCATGAATTTGACACATATTCCATTCAAAATTCATAATTTTTTTTTGGTCATTAACGGTCATTTGGTGAAGAATTCTACCTAGATATCTTAGATTGGTCAATACTCATTAGGTTTGGAAAGTCAACCGACCAAACTCAGAATGCCTGTAAAGTCATAGTACATGTTTGCCAAATTTAAGCTTCAACTTTTTGGGCTTACCTCAATGAAAGTTCAATGAAAATGACACCCTTCTATGCAATTTTCATATCAATATTCATTAGTTTTGTTGAGTTATCTGTCGTTTAACTTGTTGAGCTGAATAAAATTTGCCAGAACTGTTTACTTGTCCGTAGATTATACAAACTTCAATCAAACTTTGCCAGCCCCGCCCTAAGATCATGCGCCAATCCAATCTCTCTGTTTTTTTTACGACCGTTAGGCCTAGGCTTACTTTACTTTCGTGGCTAGCCTGTCTTAGGTCCCTGCTCGTTTCTTTCTCGCGGTCTTACCGATGTAGCTTGCTAAATTGTGTCATTTTCTTCCATTGCAATGAATAAACAGGTGTTTTCAGACATTTCCTTCGTGGATTTGTAAGTGGATGATACGAGTATAGGACTGCGTTAAAATCTTGATCCGGCCACATGCCTAGACTATTTTGTTTACATTGAACATGCTGACATGGGTGGTCGCAGTGATTTAACGATAAATCGTTCGCGCCATATGAGAAAATAAATTTCTTTCTATGGATTGCCACAGCTTTTCTCCATTAAGCCCACCTGGTCAGAGTGCATTTAGAATACGACACATTGAATCTACTTCGGAAGTTTGTTCTCCGAAATTCATCAGCAAACACATATTGAGACTTTAAGGCATGTATGTCATTATTGTAGTTACATAAAACATATATCTGTCACTTTGGATTAACAAACAATTTCGACATGGGTGTCACTACAAAGGCTTACACAGTAATGTACGTATCAGTGATATCGATCACCATGGAGAGGTGTTCTTTTTACCCTTGGAGGAATAACTGGAAGCGTCGTCCAGAAAGTATCAGTCGTTATTGATAAAATAGTGTAATACGTGATGAACTTTGAGGTAAACTGTCAAATCTTCAACAATGCGTGACTTATGGAAGTTGAGAAGACCACAGACAGTACATATCTACAACGTACCATTATTTAGAAGAGGCATTCCTTCAGGTCTGTCGTTTGGTTGAATATCTGAAATGGAGAATATTAGATACTTTGAACATAACAAGAGACAGGTACATCTAGGAATCTGTGAATGAAAAGCTACAGAACACAATTCAACACAGGACATGAGGGAGCCCTTTATCTGCTAGTTGAACATAAACTGTATCATGACTTAACACAAGTAATAAATGTTCATGGTATAGGATTGACAGCTCCCAGCAGTCCAACTCACACCCACCTTATAAATTTACATTAAACAATGGAAGTAATATTGATAACATTGTCATGATATGTCATCTTTAAGTCATTATTTCTACTCTAAACTGTACTATATATCAACGATATAGGTGGGGGGGGGGGCGGGCCAATTTAGTTTACACTTTTAGAGACTTCATCCAGTGGTGCACGGGTTCAATAGCAGGGCAACTTCTTTGCGACAATCAGGGCATACGCTTTAGAGACAATGTGGGCTTACCTTTTAGGGACAAGCAGGACTTACCCTTTAGGGACAATCAGGGCTTACCCTTTAGGGACAATCAGGGGCTTACCCTTAAGGGACAAGCAGGGGCTTACCCTTCAGGGACAAGCAGGGCTGACCCTTTAGGGACAATCAGGGCTTACACTTTAGGGATAATCAGGGCTAACGCTTTAGGGACAATCAGGGCTTACGCTTTAGGGACAAACAGGGCTTACCCGTTAGGGACAATCAGGCTTACCCTTTAGGGACAATCAGGGGCTTACCCTTTTGGGACAAGCAGGGCTTATGCTTTAGGGACAATCAGGGCTAAACCTTTAGGGATAATCAGGGCTAAACCTTTAGGGACAATCAGGGATTACACTTTAGGGACAAGCAGGGCTTACTCTTTAGGGACAAGCAGGGCTTACGCTTTAAGGACAATCATGGCTTACCATTTAGGGATAATCAGGGCTAACGCTTTAGGGACCAGCAGGGCTTACGCTTTAGGGACAATCAGGGCTTACGCTTTAGGGACAATCATGGCTTACCATTTAGGGATAATCAGGGCTAATGCTTTAGAGACCAGCAGGGCTTACGCTTTAGGGACAATCAGGGCTTACGCTTTAGGGACAAATAGGGCTTACCCTTTAGGGATAATTAGGCTTACCCTTAAGGGACAATTAGGGTTATTCCCTTTCAATCAGTGACTACCCTTTGGTTGTCAGCAAATTTGGTCGTTCGATAAAACATTTAAGCAAATTAACAATGAATGACAAATATGAGACTGTAGGAGAGATGTGTAGGTTTAGTGTATAGAACACCAGCTTTGGCCGTTGAAATCTCCCCTTTGGGTTCGATCATAGGGCTACAGCTACCTTTGTTTTATTTAAGTTTCTCCAAAAGCAACAGAGAGGGAAACCTACTTCTCACTTTTATCTATTTTGGGGATATTCAGTGACAATGCAATCTGAATTTGATGTCTGCGACTAGTTTTCTGCCAAAGCTGATTTTGGTTGTCGGAACAGAAACTTGGCTCATCTCAGACTACCGTTAAATATTTACCCTGAATAGCGAAATCAAGGCAACAAATGGGGTAAATTCAGAATGCCTGTAAAGTCTCAGTACGTCTTGATCCGGCCACATGCCTAGACAATTTTGTTTACAATGAACATGCTGACATGGGCGGTCGCAGTGATTAAGGTAAATCGTTCGCGCCATAAGGGCAACAGAAAAAAAAATTCTTTCTTTCGATTGCAACAGCTTTTCTCCATTAAGCCCACCTGGTCAGAGTGCATTTAGAATACGACACATTGAATCTACTTTGGAAGTTGGTTCTCCAAAATTCATCAGCAAACACATATTGAGACTTTAAGGCATGTGTGTCATCATTGAAGTTACATAAAACATATATCTGTCACTTTGGATTAGCAAACAATTTTGACACATGGGTGTCACTACAAAGGCTTACACAGTAATGTACGTATCAGTGAATCGATCACCATGGAGAGGTGTTCTTTTTAACCCTTGGAGGAATAACTGGCAGCGTTAGTCCAGAAAGTATCAGTCGTTATTGGTAAAATAGTGTAATATGTGATGAACTTTGAGGTAAACTGTCAAATCTTCAACAATGCGTGACTTATGGAAGTTGAGAAGACAACAGACGATAGTCATATCTACGACGTACCATTATTTGTAGGAGGATCTTCTGCACGTATGTTGTTCATTGGAATATCTGAAATGGAGAATATGAGATACTTTGAACATAATAAGAGACAGGTACGTCTAGGAATCTGTGAATGAAAAGCTACAGAACACAATTCAACATAGGATATGAGGGAGCCCTTTATCTGCTAGTTGAACATAAACTGTATCATGGCTTAACCCAAGTAATAAATGTTGAAAGTATAGGATTGTCAGCTCCCAGTGCTTGCTTAGTCCAACTCACACCCACGTTATAAAATTACATTAAAGGCACTGAAGACTCGCCCCAAACTGCGTGCGGCCATCTGAAAAAGTTAACTTTCTGTTGCTTGCAAGTGACATTTTCTTCGTGTCGCTACAAAATGCAGACAGTAATGAAACGTCATACTTTAATTGTTATCTTTAGCTGGACCTGAGATGTCCATCACTGTATCGCTTGTATACTGTGCTGTTGGTATTGACCGCAGCTGTATGTACTGACTGTACACTAGTGTCAAATTACCGACGGTAGCAAGCTGTGCGTGTATTTTCTGGGATCAATGGTTGTGTTTAACACTTCTGTTACACCTTATTCGAAACTAGGTCAAATTACCGGCATTAGACATTTCTTTTTGCGCGAGTCTTCACACCCTTTAAACAATGGAAGTAATATTGATAACATTGTCATGATATGTCATCTTTAAGTCATTATGTCTACCCTAAACTGTACTATACATCAATGATATGGGGGGAGGGGGGGGCCCAATGATGTAGTTTACACTTTTAGAAGACACTTCATCTAGGGGGGTCCAGGGCTTCAATAGTAGGGCAACTTTACCTACTTCTCATTTTTATCTATTTGGGGTATTCAGTGAAGATGCAATCTGAATTTGATGTCTACAGCTAGTTGTCTGCCAGACGACCACCAAAGCTGATTTTGGTTGAAACTTGGTCATCTTGGACTACCGTTAAACATTTACCTTGAATAAGAAAAATTCAAGGTAACAAATGGGGTAGTTGTTAACAGTATTTTTGGATGTAGTGTACATCATACTTAAAACAAAAGAAAAAAAGGTAATGCGGTCTGACAGATGGACTAGGATTGTGGGAATCATTAATTTGTAGACTGTGATTCCGTCAAGATCCACATATAACTTTTGTAGGCTCACCTTTATTGCCCTCCCGCTGATGAACTTTCCGTAGACGGAGATAAAGTATAGGATCTGTAAGCAATAACATAGTTGTATGTAAGAAATGATATTGAACTATTTTTTGTGAGCAGTTATACCAAATCTAAAGCAGCCTGAAATATCAGTCCTGTACTTTGCTTGTTGTCCCCATAGATACAGAAAATACATGATCTCAACAACTTTGCTTGCTGTCCCCATAGATACAGAAAATACATGATCTCAACATCCAATAGCTATTTGAATTTATGTTAATCGACATGAAATCAACAAGCTTAACCCTGTCCTATTTTGGTTTTTTTTTGGGGGGGGGGGGGGTTGGGGGACTGAATTAAAGAAAACAAGTTTCGAAACTGAGCAGCTGTTTGCATATTGTTTGCCAATTTCTAGCAATTTTAACCTTCCGAATGATTCTCAAAATAATATTGCAATTAATCTAATTACAGCGACACCGTCCTTGAATTGGTACAAAAAAAAACCATAACCCTCCAACATTAATAGGTAAGTAATAAGCCATGCTGCCAGTAGGTTCTGAAAATTTCCTCAACGACTTACTCATATCAGAATCAATTTCATGCAAGAAAATGTAAGAAATATTTCAAAAGATTGCATGATTTGAAAATTAAACTACTTAACCAGCAAAAATAATAATTAAGCTGACTTTGCAACCATCATTTTCCAATAATCAAGGCAAAGATAATGTTTTTAAATCAAAAGAGCAAAAGAAATGTGACAAAAAGAAATCAAACATTTTGCAAATTTGTCCTTGATCTTCACAGACGTATACTCATCAAGTGGAACAGAATAAAAAACGACTTACATCCCAAAAGTAACAGAAAACATAAAACGGTACTGATGATCCCCAAAATTTTCCACCCTTTGTGGACACGATCGTTATTGGGACTCAGGCGTCCTTTTTCTGAAACAGAAGTAAAGAAGATCATTTATTTATCAAAAGTGACAATTACAAAACAACAAGGAAATCTAGTTCTCTTTATGTGTAGAAGTAAGTTACAACATTAACAAGTACTTAAACCATCAATATGACTTCCATTATGAAGCAACTGATCCCAAATAACCACAAAATTGTGACAATCAAAATTTTATTTGCCAAAATTTTGATATGGAGGGTTTAGCTAGAGAGAACTTAGACTTAGAGACCACACTACATTGACAGTTAACTGTGTAAGACAATTGGGGCAATTAAATGGAGTATGCTACCTTGAGGCTGTAGGAAGCATCACATTTTAAAATGACATGGGAGGCACAGCCCCAGAGTAAGACAATGTACCAACAACCATGGAGGGTCATGTGAAGTGCTGCCAGGTGCTAATAACATGTTATTAAACCCTTTGTCAGTTTGAAGAAATAAGCATTCGTGTATGGTATTCTTGAGTATCCCAAG
>JAIPMN010095048.1:0-15746 GCA_020650975.1 Apostichopus californicus | reverse complement strand
ACAATGACAAACTGGATGTCTTTGTTTAACACAACTTAACACAACTGATCAGGTAGCTTCTTAAGAATGTGTTTAAATTCATTTTCATTCATTCATTCAAAGAACTTTACTTCAGTCACTTTTGAAATAAACAACATAATAAACAGAAAATGAATATGTCAAAGAGAAAGAGACCGAGAAGTGCCCACCAGAAGCTAGGAGTAGCTTATAAACATGAAAACCCCTTTAAAAACAAATCTGTCTAAATATGGAACAATTAAATGAGAGAGAGTGAAAAATAAAAAGAAAGGGGTCATAGCTAGCTATATTTTAGGTGAAAAGGCTTCAACAGAACTAAGGAACTGTTAGCCATAGATGTTTGTCAATGAGATATTGTTTAAGGGCATCTTTTAAAAGTAATATTTGAGTGACATTTAATCACATTATTGGGGAGTGAATTCAAGAGTTTAGGCTTTTGAAAACGGACACTGTGTTCTGAGGATGTGAGTCTAAAATGTGGAAAATCAAGAAATTATTACATTTGCGGGTAGAATATGAATGTGTGTCATTACATACATTAAAGAAACTATTTTACATAGAGGGAAGAGTAGCTTGTAACCAGCTGGCAATAAAAATACCAGTGTGATAACAACTTATATCATATAATGACAGGCTGTTCATTTTGACAAAAAGTGGAGTTGAATGATGAATATAATCTTTATTAAAAAGTGAATTCTAGAAGCATAGGTACTGCTCCAAATAATATTAAGGTATGATAGGTACGTTAGAATAAGAGTGTTGGAAAGCAAAATAAGAATATTCCTAGGTAACAGGTAGAGAAGTCGCTTGTGTTTATGAGCTGAATTGCCCCCAAATATCTTCTTTTTTTTATTCAAGAAAATAAATAGGACACTGAAAATTTTGACATGGTCTACCTCAAATATGCAGTCAAAACAAGGTATGGTTGCAAATATTCAATTTCAAAGGCTCTTTTACTTCCCCAAATTAATATGCATGTGATAATACTGTACCAAACATCAACCCAACCCATTCTACAGTTCTTGTACATTGCATGTTAAGGAGATGAGTTTACCCTGAATCTCGTTTGGCCCTGCTCTTATTGAATATTTTTTCAGCAAAACTAAAATGGCTGTGAAAATGTAAACATGATCTGCCCACATATATATCTCAAATTTTACATCAATTATACAAGGTAAAGTTATGTAAAAATTGCATTTGAAGTTTCTCAGTCCTGCAATGTTAAGTCCTGCACACTCTCTAATATACATGTGATTTACACCCAAAACCAATAGGGACAATAATTGCATGAAAGCATCATTGTGCTATCTGGGTATCAACTGAAACTGGCTTACTCTTTTTGAATTTGATGTTTACAACTTTTGAGCTCACAAGTCATGAACAGAATATTCACATAGAGTATTATTGCTGTAATGGTTAAATTGAAATACAGTATAAACCAACAAAGATTATTTAGGCCGAAATTGCTATATAAACACAAATATGAAGCAATCATCATCCAAAGGTTCTAAATAAGATCAATAAAGGATTGGTTTTATGATCAGAGTTTGCAAGAGGTTTAATCTCATCTTTCTACAAATAACCATGCACAGATGTCAAAAAAGTATTTCAAAAGGTGCAAACTATTCACTATTTCAAAACAAGGGAGAACAGTAATCAGATGGTAAATAGATTGAAAGGCACAAGAATATAGAGGGCTTCACTAAGTTGTGTCACTGTAAAATGTATCTTAGTATATAAACCAGTGACACAGATTCAACATTGCATCCCATTCCATTTAACAACAATGGAAGAATTGGTACAAATTACAAAAGTAAGGAGAAACATTCTAAATGCTGTCCAAACCCATCCTGAGGGAATTCACCAAAGTGATATTGGCAAAGACTCCTTAGAAGATGAAACGTTGATAGGAAAGTGCCAGGTTATGAATATAATGCTAGAAAAATAAACCAAGTTTATTAATACAATTAATGGTGAAATTAAGAATCATGGCTCCATAAATAAAGTTATGACTTACCAGTAACAAACACCTGAAAAGAACACTGAACATTTGGAAAATTGTCACAAGAACAGGACACCTGAGTGTCTGATGAAATAGTGCTTCCAACTGCTGGTACACAACTAGATGATGAAGCTGGTATATTATTGGTCGGGAAACATGTGGGGTTGTTAAAAGATACCTGACTTCCAGCATCGACCATGATGGTTCCTGGACACTGTAAAATTACTGTTAAAACAAAAATGGAATAGAGGCCCAGGAAACTTCTTTGTCTTTCTGAACGATATAGGTATTAATTATGATCCACAAATAAAAGGACTCCCTTTACAAAATCACTTTAGTTAAAACTGTGCATAAAAGTAAGTTGGCCTGACGTTTTGGCCCTAGCAGGATCTTCTTCAGAGGCTACATGACAAATAACAGTAACAGAACAGACAAATACACACACAGAATACAGACAGGTTAATGAGCAGTGTGAACACCAATTTGGGAAGAGGAGAATTAGGAGATAAACTGTAGAGGGACAAAGAGGGTAGGAAAGAGGGTAAGGAAAGAGGGTAGGGAAAAAATTGCTTAAGCTTTTCAACAGAGTTGTAATCCATTTCCATGTCAAGAGTATAAAGTAAAGTGTTAGTTCACATACAATTTTTTTCCAAGTAACATCAATTTGCTAGTCCTTGCCAAATCACAAGTCAAGAAATTGTGAAAGTTTTGCTACCGCACATGTTTTTATCCTGAAGTATTGTGTGTTTCATACAAGTTTAAAATTGAGGATTCCTGATGAGCAGCTATCAAAAAGTATAGTGTGTTCATATATTGCATGAACAGCTTAGTACTCAGTATTGTTTAAACTCATCTCTAATTTTATGACAGCTCTTTTAATGTTCCTCTACATTTATTTTAGGTCAGTCTTTCAGGTAAAAGATATTTCCTCCAATAAAAGAGAAATTCTCTGACAAGTGGTTTTCTATTTGATACTTTGTTTATCACAGGTGTCAGAAACTGGATCTTGTACTTCATACCACTTGTCCATAAGACTCCTAATATTTACAGCTCCTTAAAGACAAACATGCTACTTCTGCTCCTCTGTACCTTGAAATGCACACTGTCTCTTGTAAGAAAGTTTTAGAGATATGCAGTTGCACATACTTATCCATTACCATGCAAGTTATACATCAAGCAGATACCTCCTGTGGGTGGGGTGGGGGGGGGGTATTGTTCCTATCACTATAGTTTGACTCCACCTCTCATGGAATGCTAAGGAATCTGCAGTGTATTAGGATAATGCTAAGCACATGCATGCAAGAAAATTAATTTTCCATGGTAACCACAGCCTCAATCCTTGAAATGCATGCTCAAGTTTTCATTAAGAGTGTGATGTAGTTTACCAAGCACATCACTTGTCAAAGATCACCCCCACCCACCCCCCCCCCCCAACACATACCATCATTGAAACAGTCAATTCAAACGGAACCAGGTGTTTGTACATCGGCTGCTACATAGTGCTTCCGCGTATCCCTACGAACCGTGGAAACGTTGCATTGAATGTAGAGCTGGATATGATGCTAACTTTGTTACAATTTCAAAGATGGATGTCTAACATCACTCGCAAACTTTGGTGCCATGTGGACTGAATTGTGATGGGCCGTTTTCTAGCAAACTGAAATAAGTTGACGATGTTTTCATTTTTGGTATGGAATTATCTAAGCAAAAGCCAATTTTAACTTTTTAAATCTGCTAAAACAGATCAAGATTTGTACACTGGCTTCTGCGTTGTTGCATTCCAGCGAATACCCTGTGATGTCATTCATCTTGGTCACTAAGGAAGTCCATTGTCCACACCAATGATGTCATAGATGGCCCTCCTCATTAAATCTGAGTCTCAGCTGAGAGCTGATCACCCAAGTGTAACTAAGCTGAAGACGTGAACAATAGCCTTGCGAGCGCACGCCGTCATGACGGCGATTAGATTTGGCAATGGTCCCTTAAATGTAGAGCTGTATATATATGATGCTAACGTGTTACAATTTCAAAGATGGCAGTCCAACATCTTTAGTGAACGCCGGAGCCATGTGAAAGGAATTGTGATCGGCCGTTTTCTCGCAGACTCTGATATTTAATGGATGTTTCTATGTGTGGAATGTGGATTATCTAACTGTTTGTGAACCTTTGGTGCTTTTTCCGATATTTTAAGTCTTTTTTGGGTCAATTTCATGACTGGTCGCTACGGCTTCAGCAGCCATGACCTAAACTTCACCTGTAATTTAGCAGCTTTCCTGTGAGTCATTCTGTTCAAATTTATTGCTAGTGGTAAGTCAGAAACCTTTTTGTCTTATTTCTCAGGTTAAATAGACCTTAGAATGAGGTTTTACAGAAAACAACACACATTCATTTCTCGTGTCTCAGTGAACGATTACCGCTGCAAATTCAAAATTTGTTACGTCACCAAAGCTTAATAAATTCCAGTGACCCCTGGGTCAGCTTCCAAACTGTTAGTTCATAAATGTATTTTATGCAGACTTCAGAGTTAGGTTTCTATACGATTGATGATGCTGTTCAATAGGAAGATCCCATCACCATACAGGACTATCCTGTATCTTCTATTTTCAATAAAACAAAATGCAGTAAAAATAACTTTCCAGTTTTTATCTGTATTACACCATTATAAAAAATGTCCCAGCAATGAAATGTTGATGATTGGATCTAATTTGTAGACTGCCCACTTAGTTAACTTCAATTGGTAAAAACTCTAGTTAAGTGTATTTAATGGTTCATCCATTGCATATTCAACAAGTTCAAATATTTGCATTAAATGGTACTTTATATAAGGCTTTTGAACATGGTCAGTGTATCAGTAATATTTCTGGAAAGAAGGATATAAATGCATTAAGAAATACTTTTCAGGATAATTTTTTCAAAATCCTCAAAACTTTTCAAAGCCCTCTGAAGTTTGTAGTACTTCTACATTAAAGGGTGCGAAGACTCGCGCAAAAAGAAACGTCTAATGCCGGTAATCTGACCTAGTTTCGAATGAGGTGTAACAGAAGTGTTAGACACCACCATTGATCCCAGAAAATACACACACACAGCTTGCTACCATCGGTAATTAGACACTAGTGTTCAGTCAGTATATACAGCTGTGGTCAATACCCACAGCACAGCGTACAAACAATACAGCGATGGACATCTCAGGTCCAGCTAAAGATAACAAGGTATAACGTTTCATTAATGTACTGTCTGCATTTTGAAGCGACACGAACAAAACGTCACTTGCAAGCAACAGAAAGGTAACTTTTTCAGATGGCCGCACACGGTTTGGGGCGAGTCTTCAATGCCTTTAACTGTGGTATAATACTAATGGACAGGGTCAAGAGGGTGTCCAGCAATTGGTTAATTCGTGATACCTCCTTAGCATTGCATGAGCACTTAATTGTCAACATGAAGAAGTAGTACCAAGTTCTGCATATTCAAAAGGTCCTCTCTATACAATAGTATTAACATACTCACTTTCAACCACATACACTACAAAGCTACACACGGCTGAGTTGCCAGCTGCATCCATGAAGGTGTAGGTAACAGTTGTTGAACCAATACTGAATTGCTGTCCAGATTGATGACTTGACACTACTGTTACTGGTACAGAGATATCATCAGTCGCAGTGGGTTCAGTCCAGGAGATTGGTACTGAGTCATCATCTTGTGTAATAGCCCCAAGCACAGCGTTTGATGGGCAATCAGAGATCATTGGTGGAGTGTTGTCTAGGTATGGAAGAAGGAAAATAAGTCATCCCTGGAGATGAAGAATCTCAGTGTGGTTACAAAAAGAGCAAGTGAAGAGACGAAGCAGAAAACAATAAATAGTAAAATGTCATGATGACTTGATTTTCCTAAACTTCTTCAGAGACAAACTGAAATCAAGACAGAAAAGGACATTTGTAAAATAGACAGATGGACGGACTAGTTATTGACAGATTAGATTGGCTGAAACACATATTCATCTTTGAAGATGTGGTGATGAAACAGTGCTCAACATTGAATGATAAAGGTCGTTTAATGCCAACATGCAATGACCTTAGCTGTAGAGTCCTTTTATAAACTGAGTTGCAATAAACAGGTAATTTGACACTATATTGACTTCAATTCTGCATGCTGTGTAATGTACTGTAGTGTGTAAGTGTGCAAGACACCAGTGAAGTTAGAATGTGATGATGAAAACGAAAATCTACCTTCAAGGATGTCTTTTAACGGTCATCTGAGGTCAGCATATTGCATTAACAATAAGAGTAGACTGGTAAATTGATGCCATAATGTTGACTCTAATGTGAATGAATGCTGTGTGTTGGCCTACAGTGTAGACATCATGCAGTGTCCACCATACCCCTTAAGTTCTTTTAGGTGCTAATTAAAGTTAATGGAAATGCTGATTTATGCTTAAGAGATATTTTTTTCACTTAGTGAACTATTAAATACCACTTTCACAAAAGATAATAATTAGATACCTTCATTATCCAAGAAAATGCAATAATAGACACTTTAATGATTTAGCTTACATCTTACTTCACCTCAAATGCACAATACACATTCAACAGTTAGCTAGATCCAATGGATGTTTTGATTAGGGCTTTGGTTGTACATGAACAGAGGCTGTGCTTGTAATCTGGCACTCCTTCCTTAACATTAAGCATATCATACTTTTACTCTCATGTTAGTGTTATGGAAATGCCATACTCCTTTAAGCTAATTAGTCAAGGAACTTCATCTTTGTATGATTGAGCGTTCCCTTAGTTCTATCCATCGTTGACGCCTAAAAGTCTGAAATTGTATCCCCAAAAAATAGTGTAGAGCGGATGCGTGCAGCCTCCATGAGTTGCAGGTGGGTACAGCCAATGACAATCTAACCCCTTTTTATTTATAAAACCTTGTCAAATCTGCACCACGAATCTGGAGATGTTTGCTCCATCGTGAGTGGTAGCATAATATTGTTAATTAGTTTTAAGCTCACCACGAGGAGACCAAGATTTGCCTCTGACGGGACAAGAAATAAGGGGAATCGCCTATTTTCTGCAAGTTGCGACCAATACACTAGAATAGTTGATTAATCACACGATTATGTGCTTGGCATGACTTGTAGGTTTAATTGTTTGTGTTAAGAAAGGGAAATCGAGTATCTTTGGGGTTGCAGGGATACGTACTGATCTTACAACCAAGAAAATCAAAGAAATGTATCGTACTCAACGTGTATTTAAGTAGCGAGAAGCGAGGGTGTCTTGTTGAGGGACATAGTATTTGTTGAACCTTTGTATGGGGATTCGATAATGGTGATTTCTGACCCCACTGTCAGCTCATAAAAGTTTGGTCATATTTTAAGGTGGATGAAAGTAGCCGATATTTGTAATGTTTTATAGTCCAAGCAAATAACGAGAGTTAGTGTTGATGCGTGATAATATTATCCGTCATTTGTACATACATTTTATGTACGGTTCAGGTGAGTATCGCAAAGATTTGCTTTGTTAATCAGTCTAGCTGAAACTATTGAGAAGGTTTACGATTTGTTATTCAACATATTTCGTGCTTCTATAAGTGTACGTAACTAGGTAACTGCGTAAGACAAATTTACTTTATCATTTCTATTTACTTTTCTTTAATTAAAATGTGATCTCTGTGAAGTTGATCATGGCCATAATATTTATAACCAAGCAAGAATCATTTATTGAGGCATTTAATATATTAAATTGGTCTGTTTAAAGGGGCCTATCATGCTGTTCTCTTATTCCATATGGAAATTGGTTAGATCTTCTTATACGCCGGGCCTGCTGGTTGCAGTTGTTCACATTGTGTTTTGCTCTTCTGAACTGTATGTCGTTTACTTTTTGGCTCTTTAACAGAACTGAGGTATTGCCACACTTTAAACAACATAATGTGGACCATTAGGGTTACAAAAGTACTCTCCAAGTTACACTACTGGAGTTGCCTGACATGGTACATCGCACACATCGTGTGCACTAAAGTTACTAAATATATGCCCAGAGATTATTATTACATTAGTTACGAACGTGACTAGTCTTACGGAGATCCACTTTGCAACAATCTTGGACAGAACTGTGTAGAGTTATAGACATTTTATGTGGTGTATGACACTGATCATGATTAATCATGTTGGGTTGAGGGAATTCTCTGGGAGCGAAAAAAGATTTCCATAATTGTTTCCGATCATTTCCAGAGACAGAGAGCAACAGGGTCTGTAGTGTACGAAGTATACGATACTTTAGGTAACCATTAGTGCATATGTACAGTATGCGCATTTTTGTCTTTACTTATAACAAAACGTGCTAACTGCAAGTTAGCGATGCGAAGGGGTTTGCATACAGCTAAAGTGTAGGATTTTCCCTTCATGTTTTACGTGATTTATGTTTTTACGTTGTTTCTAATTGTTTGTAATTTTTTAAGGGCATAGTTTTATTTTAAGGAATAGGGATTATCCAAGTTTTATTTGAAGAATTGAACACTTACGGCAAATAAGCTAGGCCTTAGTCGGACAACCAAAGCAGGATGTTAGATTAAATTTGAGACCTGCCTCATTCCATGTGCACAACATTATTACATTTCTTAATCTAGAATTTGTAATGTCCTTTAAAAACAAACTGAAACCCAACCATCATCACTTATCTGGAGTAGAGATACCTAGCTGTCATGAGATCTGTCTAAAACAGCTACAACAACAAACTATGTCTTTGAACTACTGCTTGAATTTCTAGTTTTGTATTCAAGTTTGTATTCTTACTACATGATTACTCTCTGTAATAAGACAGGGTCATGCATGTGCTCAATCGAAATGCTTATACGTGTTTAAATATGACTTAGTGTATGCTGGTTTGGAGGAGGTGTGAGGTAAAAGGTTTTATACCTACTAGTAGCATATCACAAGACAGTTGCCCATGCTTCCCATCTTGAGATATCCTGTTTACAAGGTTTTCACAATTTGACCCCTGGTGACCCCAAATGACCTTGACCTCCCACCAAAAACCATAGGCTTTTGTACTGAATGTGGTACTTCTACACACTAAATATAAGGTTCTCCCAAGCTTTCATTCTTGAGATATTGTGTTAACAAGGTTTACACAATTTGACCCCTGGTGACCCCAAATGACCCCAATTGAAAATAAACACGAGTACAGTGGATTGCATGATTTGAGCTTCAGTACTGTAATTGTTAATACCCCTGGGTATATTTATTAGCTACAGTAAAATGTAACCTTACAGGATGCCTCACTGCAGAACAATATCATCTTTGTTTATGGTGTAACTGGAGTAGGTAGTTGCATCTGTGCACGTACTGTATGCCTATGCAGTTGTATGTGTATTTGGCTAAAAGTATTCCTATACTGTAGCTCCACGTGTTTGAGTAGACAAGCCCAGTTTGCATCAAGATAATTGCACGTCATTGGCGTTTTTCAGCCTTATTATTACACCGAAATCTTTTTGCAAGTAATTGTCCATAATTACCATTGACATAATCATGATGAACACCCTTGCTAGCTTGCTAGCTTGCTAGCTTGGTAATTTTGGAACTATTTAATTATTCGCCCACCTTGTCAGGTGACTGCAGGTGATGTATCTTCACATGTCAATCATCACCGAAATCGGGATTTGGAATATGTTAATGAGCTAAATCGATGATATGTCGATTTAAATAGGTATATGTCAATTTCAGTTGCTAGAAACTGGTATAAGTCCAAGGAAATTGACTTCTACCGATTTAATTCGACATATCATCAATTTAAACTGGTAGATGTCGATTTAAATCGACATATACTGATTTATTTTACATATCATCGATTTAAATTGGTATATGTCGATTTAAATCAGTATATGTCGATTTAAACTGGTATAAGTCGAATTAAATTGGTATATGTCGATTTAAATTGACATATACCGATGTCATTCGACATAACATTGATTTAAACTGGTATATGTCGATTTAAATCAATGATATGTCATATTAAACTGGTATATGTCGATTTAAATCGGTAGAAGTCAATTTAAGCTGCTGGAAACTGGTATAAGTCGAAGGAACTTGACATATACCGATTTATTTTACTTATCATCGACTTAAATTGGTATATGTCGATTTAAATCGGTAGAAGTCAATTTAAGCTGCTGAAAACTGGTATAAGTCGAAGGAAATTGGTAAATTGAACTGAATTGACCAAATTATGTTCACCAAAGAAAAATTATATAGCATCCAGAACTCACAGATCAATTGCACTGTTCATTTTAAAGTTAGCATGTTTATAAGGGTTACAGACAATAGACAACTGTTGATCGCAAATGATGTTTGACCTCTTCCAACTTCAATAGGGTTCTTGTACTCACCAAGCTGGATCTACATACCATGTATGAAGTTCAACAAAGTATTTTTTGAGTTCATGTTTACAAAGTTTTCAGATTGACCTCTGTTGACCTCAAATGACCTTTGAACTCACCGAAAAGAAAAGGTTCCTTGTACTCAATAACACAAAAGTATGAAACTAATTTACCATAAGCCTTTTGAGTTAAAGTACAAGCAGGTGTCACATACATACACACGCACACACACCACATAGATTACTTTTACCTCTGGCAAGGAATCAAAATCATAGCGTGGGGTATTCAAGAGCTAAAATGCAAATGATGAAGCAAAAATGGTAACTAGTAATGACACATTCATGTAAGTCTAACCTGTATCAAAAAGAAACTTTGTAAGGTTACTGATGTTTCAAAACCTTTTATATTGAATTCATCATTGTTGTAATTCTGAGTGGTTGGGAAGTTTCTTTCCTCATTCTTACAGAGGTCCTATTGTCTTATCTTGGGCAGAATGGGAAAGCCCTTTCAGAAGGACAGTATACAGTTTTATACCACAAAGTTGACTGACTAAAGACAGAAGTTATTTATGAGTTATTAATTCTCTTGTAGGATTGTCAGTTCCAGCTATTGGAACTTATATGTTGAATTTTGTCATGTCGCTCCGATCGAAAACAAATTGGTGACTAGATGAAAAGCATTAACTAGGATGACAGCTATTGCTTGCATGGACAAAACAATGGACTTATCATCTCTGCTGAGATGAATAGACTAAACTGAGTTCATTGCAGGGAATGCGCTCTCAGATAAACAGTGTATCATGATGATCACCACCATTGCAAGCCTAAAAAAAAGAAATGAGTGCAATAACTGAGACCAATATTTGATTTCCACGTTCTAACCAAATATCCCTCCCCTCCCCCCTCCCCCTCCCTTTAAAAGTATCTACACTTCTGCTGACAGGTGTGTAAAACAAAAGGAAAAAGGTTACCTTGTCATGTAACTGTCATATTTATGTGTAAATTATCAACTAGAGGAAATGCTTATTTGATCAGATTTGATACTCAGTAACTTTATAATTTGAAACAAGGAACAAGAAGGGATTTATTGACTTGGTTGACAATTAATAATATACTTAATACAATTTAATGTTTCCATATTTACCTGTGCATGTCGGTTGTCCAGGTGGTGTGAAAGGTGAACCAGTGTAACCAGACTTACACACACATCTGTAGCTGCCAATGGTGTTCATGCATGTTGACGAGCTGCTATCACACATATCATTGAAAAAACTGATTGAACATTCATCGATATCTGTAACCAAAGAGGACCATGCAGAAAAAGCATATGGATGAACTGGACTACTTCAGATCATTTATAAAACTTGTTGAATTGAGACTGCATGGTTTGCATGCATCTTATTCCTTAAATTTGACTGCAAAGTTTCCTTTTTCCGTCCTTCCACTTCCATTATTATGTCATCTGTCCACAATATTACATCTGGTCAATTGAATCCTTATGGAGATCCCACATGAAGTCATTGTTTTTTTTATTAACTTCGATCACAATATGTGCCAGGCAGTACATATTGGTCAGAAGTTTCTTGAGTATTGGATCACATACTGTAGGATATTCAGAAATTTAGGGTCAACGAGGATGCAAACTGGTTGCTATTTGGATATGTAAACAAATATAATGCACATCACCTACAGGATCTCATCTGACACTGCAGGTTGCTCTATTCCACTAAAATATTGTAACAATATTTTTTTCAGAGAACCCTGGGACATGTTACTGTACACCCCCAGCACCCCACCTTTTTACTGGCCATGCTGACATCAAAAGTTAATGATGTGCAACTGAAAAGTGTGTCACCAAAATGTTTGCAGTTTTTATGACATTTTTGCAGATGTCAGAAATTTAACTACATTTTTAGACCTTGCCGACTTGATGGATATATCTCAGTTAAGTTATTGTTTTAATTTTAACATCAAGTGAATTTCGCCTAGCCTAGCTCACATGCTCTGAGCTTCAAATTTGATGGACAGGGGTCTGGTGGCACATGGCTCAGTCCTCATGGAATATCCTGGGTTGAGGGAATAAAGGTTTGTGCCACTATGGTTCAATGGAGGGTGGAATTTTGAGGACCTCTCATTGATTAAGTGGATGATAAACATGTGCTGAAGTTTAGAAAACGTAATCCTAAATCAAGTATTTTGTCCAAAATGCCAAAAATATTGAACATAACTGGGTGTTTCCCCATATAATCACCAAATTCCAAAAGATATTTTCAGTGTCATATATAACCTATGAAGTTATTTGATGATCTCTCTGCCTATGTCACAGTAAGTCACCAATGAACAGTATGTTTGTAGAACTTTGTAAACAATCACATCTTCTGCCCATGTTATTATAAAACTTACTGGTTTATATATTTACGAGTGACCCGCTTACCTGTCTCCCCACAACCTTAGCACCGCATTCTACCGTGTCTAGTATGCCCTGGTAATCTTTTAACACTGTGCACCCTCACTGACCCCCAGTGACCTCCTTCTTATTTTACCATCCAAAGTGTCTTACACGTTTTCGTATTGGGAAAAATTTTTCTTCGAAATTCGCCCGGAATACCTTGGATTAATACGCTAAAGGTTCCTTATAGGAGTTCTAGACTTCCAACGATCTTTTCCAGCCTGATAAGTATCCTTTTCTTGTAGGGAAGGGAGTTTTGGGGGCTGTTTTTTAGTGTGCACTCTCGCCCATGCGTTCGTTTTTTGTTAGCGTAACGTTGTTTTCTCAGGTAGTAGTTCTGCGAAACTACTTCTTTCGTTTGCCTTTCCCGCCTTGTTTACGCGGATAGGCATTTGTTTTCTTGTGTACATGTTTTTCAGCTCTTATACTTCTCTTAAGATGTTTTGCTTGTTTCATGTACTTTTTACGCTTTTTAGTGTTGGTTTCACTTTTGTAGCGTAGTTGTGTCACGTTCCCCTATCCCATACTAGCGGGATAGGCGGTTCGTTTACGTTGTTGTTTCCATGTTCATGTTAGGGCGGGAGTAACATTGAACTCTTTTTTTGATGTGTTTTCTCTCATATTCTCTTATATTCACGTATATATTTTCATGTATTACCATGTTCGCTACGTGCGCTCCCTATTTTTCTTGGGACGTACTTCGTAGCCTTGTTCCTCCCTCCGCTGGTTCGCGGTTAGGGGGGCTCTCTCCCTTGTTTACATGCTTCGTCCTTTTTCTAAGAGATCTACGATTCATGCTTGTTAAGTTACGTGTTTGCTTCCAAGTGTCGGAAGTGTTTCACTTTTGTAGCGTATTTTGTAAGCCGCGAGCTCCCCGAGCTGTTAGCTTACGTCCCACCCTACTTCCTCCGATAGTTGTTCGTTGTTATACGTTAGACTATTCCAGTTTTTCTCTCCTTAACGTGGGTGTTTCAGACATGTCTCGAAGCCACCTTAATTGTGTGAATTGTTCACTGTTCCGATCGGGTGTGTGAAGACCACGATCTATGTCCTAAATGCAGGACTTGCAGTCGCAGAGACCCAAAAATTTTTCCCAATACGAAAACGTGTAAGACACTTTGGATAGTAAAATAAGAAGGAGGTCACTGGGGGTCAGTGAGGGTGCACAGTGTTAAAAGATTACCAGGGCATACTAGACACGGTAGAATGCGGTGCTAAGGTTGTGGGGAGACAGGTAAGCGGGGAGCGAAGTAAATGTGTCTATACACGAACAGCCAAATTGGAATTATGCAGGCCCTTTTCACAAATTTTGAGATATTGCTGGGGCATATGACATAAAATCCTAGTGCATTTCCAGGGACTGTTTTTCCCCAGATACTGTGTGGAACTTCCGAATGTCTGGTCAACTTACACTAAACTAAGGATCATTGAATGAGTCCTAAACCTTTCGTGTTCTATAGTTTATCACTATAATTTTATGCAAATACAAAAGCATAAGTTGTAATGCTATTAAACATTTTTTCAATACTTTTCATTCCTGTTAAAATGCTGAATGGTGTGCAAACCAATTATAGCTATATATAGTCAGAACTTGCTGCTCCACACTGTAGTATCAAAAGTGTCAGACTAGCTATACCTTTGCAACACGAACACTTGTAGAGGCCATCCCATGGATCAACAATATGCAAACTCTACAAGAGATCAGATAGATGACATTGGTGGTAGTGCAAGTGATGTGACCCTTAGTCTTGTGTGTGAGTTGCATGCTGTGGCTGGTGATGGAATTGGATTCGACAATGTGGTGGCTGCAGACGATGCATCTCGAAGTACGATCACATTTGAAAGTACCATGCTGGATGGGTGTAGGGTTGGAAGTTAGAGGTGGAACAGCAGCATGCACAAGAAGGTCTCGTAGGTTGCGTGGTCGTCTGTAGGCGATGATGGGTTTTTAAGAGACGGCTCGTTGGAGTCTATCTGAAGTGGGGAGAATGTTGTGGTTGTTAGAGGTGATTTCCTGAAGAGGAGGAAGATTTGGGTGGAAAGTAACAACCAGGGGCAGTTGTTGTCGCAATCTCGTCCCTTTTTGTCCTTCACTGCCAAAGTAGATGATCTGGAAAGGGAGCGAACTCTCTGAATGGCTTCACGCACCCTTCTGGCACTATGGCCCCTGGCAGAAAGGTGTTTTTCCAAAGCATCTGTATGGCAAATGAAAGAGGAATTGTTAGAGCAAATGCGACGAAGACGAAGTGCTTGACTGTAGGCAATTCCAGACTTGCAGTGACGGGGATGGCAGCTTGAAGAATGGAGATACTGGTGTATGTCTGTGGGCTTGGTGTATAAGTCTGTAGAGAGAGAACCGTGTTCCTTGCGAACAGTCACATCGAGAAAGTTAACCTGTTGGTGAGAGTAATCAGAGGTGAATTTGATGGTGCTGTGGAAAGAATTGATGTGATTGATGAAGGTGAGCAGGCTATCCTCATCACTGGTCCATATGAAGAAGATGTCATCAATGTAGCGCCACCAGATAAGGGGACGGCAGGGAGCTGTACTGAGCATGCGTTCTTCAAGGCTAGACATAAACAGGCATGCATAGGAAGGAGCCATCCTGGTTCCCATGGCAGTCCCGTGTCTTTGAAGGTAATGCTTGTCCATGAACGTGAAGTTGTTCTTGGTGAGAACCTGTTGCATGAGAACTTTGATGTCAGAGATGGGTGGACAAGGGTGGACCTTCTTAGACAGGGCTGCACACGTGGCTGCGATACCTTCAGCATGAGGGATGTTAGTGTAAAATGAGCAGAAATCCTACATGTAGAGTTTGAAATGTACGTATATACATGAAAGTTTATTATAATCTTGGGTAGAAGGTAGAACTGTGTCACTTTCAGTGATGAAAACAAAGATAGTTTATAAATAATCA
>JAIPMN010095035.1:0-10557 GCA_020650975.1 Apostichopus californicus | reverse complement strand
GAACCCTGAGAAACTCGCTTACCTTCCTTTAGACCGCTATTCCCATTAAAAGTACCCACAAAACCTTGATTGAGCAAAAGTAAACAATCATTCCTGATCCCACACAAGAGTTACCGAAGTTGTTGTTGAAACACGGACAAAGAAGCCTACATTTAGTGACGCCACTGCAACGAAGAGTACACCCCTTTCCTGTACAGTGTGTCTACGTGGGTCTCCTGTTGTGACTTAATGGCAAGTTCCGGATACTCCACCGTAGCTTAAAAAATGTAGGGCCCAAACGCTGACTGTTAATTACACAGCCTTATATCACTACTTCAAAGAAAATATAATATAAGCTAAACTGCATGGCCGCTTCTATGTGAAAGCTTAAAGGGTGTGAAGAATCGCGCTAAAAGAATCGTCTAATCTGACCTAGTTTCGAATGAGGTGTAACAGAAGTGTTAGAAACCACCATCGATCCCAGAAAATACACACACACAGCTTGCTACCGTCGGTAATTAGACACTAGTGTACAGTCAGTACATACAGCTGCGGTCAATACCCACAGCACAGTATACAAACGATACAGCGATGGACAACTCAGGTCCAGCTAAAGATAACAAGGTATCACGTTTCATTACTGTCTGCATTTTGTAGCGACACGAACAAAACGTCACTTGCAAGCAACAGAAAGTTAACTTTTTCAGAGGATGGCCGCACGCGGTTTGGGGTGAGTCTTGAATGCCTTTAACCCGTACATTAATTGATATTATCTATTGCATTCGCAGTCAAAATGTTGTAGCAAGAATGTTATTCCTCACAGACTCAAATTAACCTGTGAAACCTTTCAACCAGGTTATCAGTGTGGCACTCTCAATTGTATTTGCTCAGCATGGTTTTTATGGTGTGAAGGAGAGACACCGTGGGTGAGTAATAGCTGCATATGATGCGTAGTGAGAAACGTCCTGATTACCAAATTAAGCACTGGCTTCAGGAAGTTAAAGCACGTTTCTCCATTTCTTGTAAAAAAAAATACATGATAATAGTAAACACAGTTAAAATATTGCACTTTATAATATTGCTACTTCAAAGTATGCAACTGAATTATAAAGCAACGCCATCTCGGATATTCAAATGCACCGAGGACATAATCCTAGCCACACCAACTTCCAAGGTTGAGGAACCGCTCGCCTCCTTTCGTTCTCTCCTAGACACAATGTATTGCACTGTTTCCATTTTTTATCTATTCAAACGTTCATGAGTTCTGGCTTGGAAATGGCCTATGACGATTGGTATGTTTTGCTGCGTCAAGGCACTCCGCCAGTTAATGTATGTATGTATGTATGTATGTATGTATGTATGTATGTATGTATGTATGTATGTATGTATGTATATGTGATCTTCCCGCAAGCAGGAACTCGCGAAAGAAGCCATGGAGGCTTATAGACTCGCAAGCTGACCGAAGCCAATCTCTCGGCACACATCCATTTAACGTCCATGTCGGGAAGTTGTTATTGAACAACACCCTTGCCAGACGACACACATTGCTGTCGGCGGGGAATCGAACCGGGGATCTCATGACTGGGAGACGCCGGCGTTAACCACTAGGCTATACACTCCGCCATTGGGCATAAAGGCATTGAAGACTCGCCCTAAACCGCGTGCCACCCTCTGAAAAAGTTAACTTTCCGTTGCTTGCAAGTGAAGTTTTTTTTTGTTGCTACAAAATGCAAACAGTAAATGATACGTGATACCTTGTTGTCTTTTATCTAGACCTGAGATGTCCATCGCTGCTATGTACAATATGTTGTGGGTATTGACCGTAGCTGTATGTATTGACTGTACAATAGTGTCTAATTGCCGACGGTAGCAAGCTGTGTGTCTATTTTCTGGGATCGAAAGTGGTGTCTAACACTTCTGTTACACCTCATTAGAAACTAGGTCAGATTACCGGCAAAATACGTTTCTTTGTGCGCTAGTCTTCACACCCTATCAATGTTCTAATGGAATTTACGTATGTATTAGATTAGCTATTGGCACATGAACCAGTGTTGTCACAATTTGTTCTACTCCTGGGATACATTTCTGTCGTGTTCATTTGAAACAACTTGAAAAAACTTATTTGAAAGAATAGATGCGATATGGTTTTTAGGGGAAATTTGCCAGTTGGCAGGCAGTCCTGGGGCGATGAAGTGTGACATTCGCCTTCAGACTGAGGGCGATTTTCGCCGTTTATCTGGGATTGCCTTTTTTGGACGCTGGTATGCTGGGGGAGGGGTGTTTCGTTTCGCTGCGTGCTGGTCGTCCTTTTGTGGTTCTTTGAATGTTTGAGTGGGTGGTCGGGGGTTTGTCTCTGCAGGTCGGTGGGCGTATTTCCTGTTTTGCTCGCTTGACTTGAGTTTTGTTTGTCATAATGTGATGGTTGGTTAGTGCCGTTTGGCCATGACGTTTTGGATCCCGCAGGGCGGGTCACGTACTAAAGCATTTGAAACATCGATTCTATTCTGCGTCAGTTTCATCTCTTTTTTTCCGTTTTGTGTGTCCTTGAGGTTTCCCTTGTCGTGTTTGTGATGTTTACACGAAGAATTAATTGAGATTTGGGTAGATTCGTAAAGAGGTTTATTCGGTGATATACAGGTTAGAAGTCCATCTTAAGATAGCTGCTTTTGGTTTACATACATAAAGAGGGCAGTATTCAAGTTTACAGTGACAGGAGAATACAAGCTCATTCATACGGTTATCATTTGTACTTCGTGATATAATCAAAGACATTAAAGTGTTTTCTCGCTAAACTTATTTGACCGTCAAATTCTTATTTTCGGGTCCCTTCTATAGAGCATATATGGCCACGGACATCTAAACCCACTTGTACAACGCAGGCTAATTTTATTGATGATTCATTCATTAATGATTGCACATGCTTTTCAACTACATATGAGATTTCTATCGTGTTGCTATAATCTGAGATCTTTTACTTGTCTAAGGATGTGGGAGACGGTTTTGTGAAAATTCAATTTCAACGTTAATTGGCACATTGCGCCACCGTACAGCTCTGGATAGTATTGCGTGTGTCAAATTGTCTAATGGTATATATTTGTTTGGACCGATCCGATAAAGAAAAAGGCTAAAGAGCGGTCAAAAATGGAAAATCGACAATTCATGGAGTTAATTGTCTACGATCAACTACGACAAATGTGATAGTCACTTCAGAGTATAAGGGGTCACAACTGGAAACCTTGTTTCCGTGATACTCCCTGAAGATTCGTGGTGAAAGTTACATGCTAATTTGTACTTTGCGTTTCGAGATATTAATAGGTGAAATTGTCAGAGTTTGTGAGGAAACAGCTGGTGTGATGTCATAGTTCCACACTGACAGCAAATTATTTCATCTTTCCTTATTTTCTTTTCACTTTATTGTTTAACATTTTCCCTTAGGGAATGTTCATTTAAGAACACATCCGATGACTGTACTGCATTTCCATATGTTGTTAATATATACATATTTTGTAGAAAATTGGATGATGATTTAGAAGAAGATAAAACAAACTTGTCACTGTGCAGCTTTCATATCACACTTTTTAGAGTTCAGCTTTGGTACTAAATATTTCAACTTCAATTCTTGTTCACTCGAAACTATACTAAACTAAATTAACCTTAACTTAAACTTAAACAATATAAAGACAATTTCCCTGATTGTCCTTCTAGAACCTGTTGTTTCTTTTCTGATCTTATCCAGATTTCTTGAGGTCAAACCACAAAAGTCCACTTCACTTTTTAACTCACATGGGTGACATGATTGAAACGTAAAGTGAAGTTATGGTGGCAAAAGGTAAAATGTCTTGAAGTTCACAAGCGTTCAGTCTGTCCCACCGCACAATGGATTTACTGAGTACATCTTTGTTTCTATTACTTGAAAAAGTTTCAAGACTACCCACCTTACTTGCCTTTTTATTGTTAAAGCAAGAAAAATGTGTTAATGTGGATATTTAATGATTATTTGCGGACTTTGACCACAAATGACCTTTGACTCCCTTAGATATAAATTATTATTGTACTCTAGAAAACAGAATTTCATATTGGGTATCAAGTTTAACCGAGCTTTACTTTTGCCATTATCGTATTTACAATGTTTCAGAACTTGACATTTGTTAAGAGAGAAGGTTAGTCCTTTCCTGTGAGTTGCGATATAATAAAGAAGAATAATGAGCTTAATGTACAGTTAAGTATTCTAATCCAATATGCTAAAGTTGGGAGGTTTCTTGGTTGGAGATTTTAATGAAAGTAGCGGAAATTATTGCAACGAATAAACATTGTCCAGCCGTTGAGATAAATCAAAGCTATTTGAGAATGTGACTTTGGGCATATCTTATTTATGAAAAGGTGTTGCTAATTATACCCCTATACTCCATAAATAACATTAAAAGTTTTAGAATGTTATCACAACGTAGGGTGTGAAAGCAAGATAGTATGCCCCCGTTTCATATCAAAGTGAAACAACAATCCTATTATCAAATTGTTGTTGAAAAGGATTAATATCCGTGTGGAAATTCACGAGTTATTTTTGGCTACTCGTTCTTCCCCTTAAAATAACCGAATTTCAGCACCAGGGCATTCCCTGCTAATATAGCACATGCAGTTTGTTTACAAAGGCTTTAAAGTCCTATTCAATACAACGAATTAACTGAACCGTTAACTGTATACCTGCTTTCAAGTTCACGGCTTTATTGTTGAACTCGATGCTGTGCATTCATTGAAAATGCAACTTTTCACTTCAGTTGAGTCTGTACTCGTTGGCGTATTTCAGTATTGTACGTCACACTCCCGTGTGGAAGTGTTTTACTACTCAGGGGCATTAATAACCATGTAATATAAAGGTAATCGTTCTCGAGCTGATAGACCCTTGTACTCAGTGTTTATACCGATGTTCTCGAATACAAGTCTTATCAGAAGTAAAGTGTACCATTAGCAATTCCGAGAACTTTCAGTTTTCGTCAAATTGTCAAAAAGTCAATTAATACAATATAATAATACAATTAATACAATATAGATATATACAGACAAACAGACAGACAGACAGATATATAGATAGATAGTTAACTACAGCATAGCTATTTCTCTATATATATGTTGCTGTTGAGTAAGTCTTCGAAACATGTATCACATTAACAAAAATAATGATGATATATACGATAACTAAGGGTATGTAACAAGTCTTCCAAAGTTGGCGTCTTTTATTGTGGTGCTTAAGGAACATATAATTATGTTTTCAGTTCCCAAACAATTTCAGAAAAGGTTCCCTGCATTCGAGAGATATGTTAATCCGTATAGTCGTGAACCACCACGGTATTGAACAAGGTATCGTGTGGTTACCATAGTAATAAAACACTGCCGTGACCGTTTTGCTCTGTACGCTACGATGATGGCATGGGTGGACGTACGTTCTCAGATACACTGGACACTAGTTTACGTAAAAGTGCCACATAGTACTGACATTAAAGGACACTAATTCCCAGTTCCGCAAACGGGTCCCTATCTCGTAATTTTTCTTACGTCTTTTGGTTAGGGTATTTACATTGAAACGTTGTTTAATCCCTTTGACAACGTTTAACTTCAGTTTGCTTTTATGTAACAAAACAGGAATATCACATATGGCGACTGCCCACCTCACTCAAGCTTCGCTTTATGGATTGTCAAATGTTAACACGTCACGCATATCTTTTAAAAGCAAAGTCGATTCTTCTAGATGGAGCTTCAACAATGCATCAACGAGTACCTTCAACGAAACAAAATGAGTGAAACCATATGAAAGAAAATGAACCAATGTTACTTACTTTTAGATTCATTATAAAAGGAACAACATTGAACATCATATTTAACGAAATAATTCTGTAAAGTGTTTACGTATGGGAAAGAGGATTAAGGAGGATTTTGTGACGTCTAGTGTTAAAATAGGTTTGTGTAGCCATTGCCTCTATTTGATTTCTTATATTATATACATTGTAGAAGTTTCATATGAATACGAATGGAATTCTGTAACCTGTTGAACTTACCTCGACAGTTGCTCCTCTTCCATTTCTCTCATGCCAAAGATCCAACAGGTTTGTCATTTTATCCATAACGCTGCCGGGCCTCGCTTCGATCTCAAGCCGCAAGTTTTTTGGAACTTGTAGAAGTTTGCCAAACTCATCCCGTTTTTCATCAACCAAGTGTTCTGCTATGCATTGGTGTAAGGCTGGCATTGTACTGTACTGTAAACGTGGTTAAGAATTGATGTTGTACTTTTTAGTCTCCCACTTTTAATAGACACAAACAGTGCCAAGTGAACTGATCTGTGATATTAGTACGTCGTTTTTAGATTGCAAGGAATCACACAGTACTTAATTTGACAGCCTAACGATGCTACAGCTTATATTATCCAACACCTTTTGGTGGCTATCTGGTGAATTTTCTTTGTGCACCAATTCTTCATCCCGAGATTGAGTCACCTAACCTGTCCACTTATTTTTCTCCAAACACTGCAGTTTCCTGTTTTGGGTGACAAGGTTGGTTCGAACTAAGTGACAGAATCAACACAATCAAACGTCACAAATATTGCATACACAAGCAATAATAATAATTTAGATCAATTGGTCAGAAGGACTTGGCTCGTGATGTTTAAGAACTTACACCAATTGTATTCTGTAGAGTATTACCTTATACACGGCTTCACATTGACAAAAATACCAAGGAATATGTTTAAGGTCCGTAGCAATTAGTTATAGTGAGACTAAGAATATGTTCGTACATACTCACGTGTTCATATCGAGCGATTTGGGATTGCTGATGAAAACAATACACAAACAGACTTAATTAATGAAATTGCTCTTAAGAAATATATAAACTGCCGGGGCTTTACTCAATGACATGAATGTTGTAATCTAACTGAAGGTTCAGCATGTTTTGAAACGTAGTGGTACTTGCACTGTTTGAAGTAACTGCTTTTACTTCACACACTGACAAAGTGGTTCTCGAAAAGACGATATTCTTATACTGTGATATTTCACAAACTATACTTTGCATTATGTTAGATTAACTGATATATTGAGCGATATTTAGAAATATGATGAAATTTGGTTTACACAAACAATGGTTTCATGAAGCAAGTATGAATACCAGGTAATTAAAATGAAGAAGGTGGTTAGGTTCGTCCCCCTCCAATGTTAGTGTGTCAGATTAACTGAGATATTAAGCGATATTAAGACAAATGATGAAACACACAGTTTGGTTTAAACAGACTATGGTTTCATGAAGCAAGTATGAATACCAGGTCATTAAAATCAAGAATGTGGTTAGGTTTGTTCCCCACGTTAATGTAATTGTGTTAGATTAAATGAGATATTAAGCGATATTTAGACATATGCTCACTTGGATTAAACAAACATGTTAATTTGTCGAGCAATTGTTTCCTTCCGGTCAAATCATGAGAAACTCATTAAATATATTTATTTCTTAGTTAAATTACCAAAAAATCTCAAGAATTTCTTCAGAAGAAGGGGAACGTACCCATTAAGGGGGTAAAGATAAACAGTTACTGTGTTATGTCTTTCACCCCCACTCCCACATCATATATTAAAATCAGGAATATTGGTACGGCTGTGCGAAAACTGTTATAGTTAACAATTAAATTTAGAGAGGACATCCTCGTAATATCCGTATTCCATGTCTATATCTTACCAGACTTTCGTCTTCTCCATCTTCGGCATTCTCACTAGGTTGATGGTCAACTTCTTCCACTAACTGTGTGTGTAAATTTATTATGATATGTGGAACAGTGAGGAATAGCATTTCAATCAATGAGCGACAGTCATCCACCAGTTAGTTTTATAAACTAAGCATCTGTGGGTTATATAAAATACTTTCGATCCTATTCGTTTCCAAGTCGGCTTGATAAATATACGAATGATCATATACGAAATACATAAGTATAATAAATGCATTGTAACGAATTCTTCAAAGTACATTCAATTTGGTTTTCTGTATAGAAACGTGAAGTAAAAATGAGATTTAACTTCATAACTCCCAGATATTAACATTAAGATGATCCATTTATTTATTACAAATTAATGCAGTATTGTCCGTTGCTTTTAAAAATCATCGATATGATACACCTAACATTGAACAAACTACTGCTTGAAATATTTTTTGAACAAAGAATTAATTTTTCTTTCCGCGACAAAATCTAATGAGATGTCTTAGTCTGATATATTTGAATATTTATTTGAGCAACACCAGGAAGATTTGTTACATTTGTCAAAAAGTGACACAAAAAGCTCTTTTGTAAATTACTAACAACATGCATTCCAACATACAGCCTATGCTTATTTGTAACTGAGATTAATTGAAAAAGGAAAACGATTAGCAGAAATTCTCTACCTCGATGTAGGGGCCTTCTGTGAAATGGATTGGTTCATACGAAGTGCTCCTTTGGGTTGGGACAGGTCTTTCATTCTGCTTACAATAAAAAGAGATATTATTGAAAGTTATCAACATTGTACTGTTGATATACTTGTTTCACAGTCTGTTTCAAGTCTGTTTCAAGTCTGTTCTCACAGCAACTTATTTTATATGATTAAACAAACAAATTCATTTGACGAGCAAAGGTTAAATTATTATGTGTGGAACATCGAGGAATAACAATTCAATCAATTAGCGACAGTCATCCAGCAATAAAATAGTACCCATCAAATGGGTCAAGACAGACGGGTACTGTGTTTCCACACAAAACACACACGCGCACACCCACATTATGATATTCCAATTATTTATGAAGAATTAATGCAGTATTTCCGTTGCTTATGATAAATCGTCGATATGATACACATCTACTTTAAGTAAATACTCTTTTAATTATTTTTCAAACAAAGAAATAAGTTTTCTTTAGGCGAAAAACATCTAATGAGGGGTCTAAGTTTGATAATTCTAGCCAAGACCGGAAAGATTGTTTAACAATTATCCAAAACTAACACAGACAGCTGTTTTGTAAATTACTAACAACATGTATGATTATACTTGTCCACATTTGTAATCGAAATTAATTGAAAAACAAAGGAAAAACGATTAGCGGAAATGCCCTACCTCGGTGTAAATGTAATCTGTGGATTCGAAATGTTCATTCACAGTGCTCCTTGGGGTTGAAACAGGTCTTTGATACTGCTCACAATAAGAAGCGATTTTTTTATAGTAGTAACATTGTAACATTCTATCTATCTGTCGATCTGTCGATCTATCTATAGATGGGGAGTGGATATATGGATATATAGATATCCAGATCTATATATATATATATATATATATGTATATGTTTATATATATGTTTATATATATATATATATATATATATATATATAAAGGTCTGTCTGTCTGTCTGTCTGTCTGTCTGTCTGTCTGTCTGTCTGTCTGTCTGTCTGTCTATCTGTCTGTCTATCTGTCTATCTGTCTATCTATCTATATATTAAGGGCAGGATGACTATGAGAGGCAAGAAAAATATGAATCGTCTTTTCTTTCTCTCGAGAGAAAAAGCTGGATTGGTATATGTTTACGGTAACACAATAACGTTGGAGCACAATGGTAGACAAATGGAAACATAATTGATTTACGATCTGAGCATTGCAAGTTCTAGTCCTGGCCAGGTGATAACTTTTTGTCTATTGGTAAAGCACTAGATCGTCATTGCTCCTTTTCTGTAAGGTAACTAGTAAATATAAGTTCTGTGCTTCGATTCAAAGTTTCAAGCTATGGGAAGTCCCCAAGATCTGGTGCACTGTAGTGCCCGGGAATTGTATGTGCGTGAGATTGCACAACTAAACATACTAACCAGCTGTCAACCGTTCTAAATTCGTAAGAGAAGCTAGGTATTAATGTTTGTAGGTATACGTTAAGTTTTCAAAAGAAATTTACTTACACTTCTTTGTAACATTTTCTAAAACTCTACATGATTTGAAATGTTTCAAATAAGTTGTGACTAGTAAAAAGAGTTTACCAAATTTAAGTTTCTTTCTTGACGGTGAGTCATTTTTGTAAACATTTAATGCAACAGATACGACGCAGCAACTTTGCAGTATGCGTTCAATGCAATCTATTGCGGACCATTGACGTGATATGCTAAGGACTTACTGTTGACGTGAATTGGCATGAAAGGGATGCCCCATCTTCGCACCAGCCAGTATTGCAAAATCTAGGTCTTTATTGCTTGGCATGAGCACTGAAGCGGCAACGTATGCCTTTGTTGTTGTTCATTGCTCTATTTGACTTTTTTATATTCACTTATTGTTCACAATCCTTTGACAAGTGAAAACCTTACAGTGTTATAGTCTGATGATAATGATGCCGTTGTTCGCAGGACTTGGGCCTATAACTAGTTCTTCATTTTAGAAATACACATACAAATCACGAAGTATCTATCCATCCTTAATACCATGATATTAGACGAACAGGGAGTGTCAGTTAGTTGAAAATGATAAGATTTATAAAATTGTACTTGTAGAAAGACAATGAACACTGGCAACATATTATAGTACTTATGAGTGTCAATGAATTCT
>JAIPMN010095016.1:0-11341 GCA_020650975.1 Apostichopus californicus | reverse complement strand
GATCTCTATCTACTGGAAGTGATAAGTTTGGTTTCAACAATGCAACTGGCGAATGCCCTTACTGTGGTACAAACATCACCATCCAGAAACCAAATTGAACATTGTGAATGCCAAGTAGAGAATATGAACACTGAATAGAGAAAAGATTGACTTCACTGGCTATTATTATATAGATATATTTCATTAAGCCAGCACCTTCAGAAGAATTTATATCAACCAGGGGTTGAAATTACAAACTTAGAAGTGTAGGGCTTCAGCAATGATACACGTATAATAATAATAATGATAATACTAGTTTGTATAGCTCATTATCTGGCGATCTCAATGTACTTTACAAGAAACAAAATGAGTACAAAACTACAGCATAGTAGAACAAAAAGATATACGAAAAGATCAAGGGAAAAAAAAGGTCCAATGAATAAGTGAGTTTTTATGCCGCTTTAACTTCATGTAATTATTGTTGATTATAAATAACTGTGTAATATGACTCTTTTAGTGATGCCTTTTGACTGTTGTTCTCGACACGAGTCACCATTGAAATGCACAAGTGCATTTTTCTGGATGATGGCAATCTTTGTCTTATGTTGTCTCATATTGTATTTTGCTTGACCTTTGAATTCACAAATCAAATGTGAAACTGGTAGCCAATATTTATGTAATCTTGCAGTTGTCAAAGAGGAAAGGAGATTAGATGCCGTTAGATTCCTCTGTACCACATTCAGCAGATGGAATACCCTGTTATCTATTGATGGGAGAGTTAGGTATTTATCATGACATTGTCAATCAATACTAAATTATCTGGGGTCAATTTGGATGTTCAGGATTAATGTCTGCATTCAAACTCCTCTTGAGCCAGAAATTACAATCACATCTCACTGATTATCCTACGTTCCGATAAAAAATACCGAAGTTATTTAACACAATTACAGCTTTACTTTACTATGCAGCAGCATAGATTATGGAATACTTAGTTTTCACTGTCTTTAGGAGACCAGAAATTAAAGAATTTATACACAAACTGCATATGTGAAAAAGAGTAAGATGGCTGTTACATTTTCATAGGCTTAGGAATGGGTGTGACAGAGGGAGGTTGTTTTGAGGGACAGGACTTCTGTATCATTCACTGGATCCCTTGAACAAGAACTGGAGACTTAACGAAGACCTACTCAAGAGATTATACTCAAGAAATAGCTGATAAAAAGCGATACAATCATAAAAGTAAGAAGTTGGACTGGGGAAGGCTCCTTACCCTGAAGTCGTTCTGTTACCATTGTAGAAACGAAAGTGAAATAAAGTCAAGAATACTCAAGGAGTTTGTTTATATGTACATTGAATCATTTGAGTATGAAAATCAGAGAAAGTACAAATGTAGAGATAGATGAAGAATTTGTACAGAAATTCTAATGCGCATAAAAATTGAAAGTACTACTTTTGTATCAGAATCCTGTCTGTACCTAGTTTCTAATGCAAAGAAGAGAACAAAATTTGTCCTGTATTTGAAAGTAAACCAGGAGAACATGAGCATAGTAGTTCTCAGGAGTGAGGTATCACTTTATCTAATAACAACACTGCCGGTGTATAATGACACAACATACCCAACCGACAGTAAACTGCTGAAAGGACTGCAAATCAATTATTGAAGACTGTTTACTACAGGGATCACGTTTACTACAGGGATCATTACCAAAGCACTAAAGATTGTGTACATGAAGACATTTGTAATCTTTTGCAGATTTTGCTGAGTATAATATTATCTTGAACTTGCATGAGTAACCAAATCTATAGAACTATAAATTGGAAACATGAAACTAGACATTTCCATAAGAGCCTGTGTGTGGTCTATACTAAACCTAGTGTCAACTAAAATATAAGTGTACCAAGAGAAGCCTTCCATTTAGTTTTCCTGTGACCTCAACTGACTTTCATTAATATACAGTTTCAACCCATGGTTGTGTAATGTAAGGTTTACTAAATTATAAAACACACCTTGATGTGAGGAACAGGTACCCTATTTCACCAGCTTGCTCTTCTCATGTGCCACTCACTGGTTTTTGGGGTAGTTTTGATCAAGCATCCACCAGGGAAGAACCTTAGTGCAAAATAACACAGTATTACACTGAACTGATACCATTTTTCAGCTATAATATCCTCGAAGTTTAACATAGGTAGTAAATGGTCCATTTAATGTTTTGCAATGCAGTTACCCTATTAAGTAATAGTCTTATAGCCATGTCTACACTAATAGCTACTTTGCAGTGGAATGATTATATCTTTAACATAACAGGTCATCGTATTCACTTTGTAAAGTACTTTACACATAATATTACACTAAAATGAAAGTTGACGTCAACTGCTTGTTCACGTCAACTGTTTGTTCCTCCATTTCAAGCAATAGTGTTTAAAGGCGACTTCCTGTGAGGGGATACCATTTTCAGCTATATTATCCTTGAAGTTTAACATAGGTAGTAAATGGTCCATTTAAAGTTTTGGAATGCAGTTACCCTATTACATAATAGTCTTATAGCCATGTCTACACTAACAGCTACTTTGCAGTGGAATGATTATATCCCTAACATAACAGGTCATAGTATTCACTTTGTAAACTACTTACACATAATATTACACTAAAATGAAAGTTGACGTCAACTGCTTGTTCACGTCAACTGCTTGTTCCTCCATTTCCAGCAGTAGTGTTTAAAGGCGACTTCCTGTGAGGGGATCTATGCAAGATAGTCGATATGAAAGGCACTGTAAATGCATAGAGATTTCAAATGGTTGGTGCTCGATTACAACTTTCAGTCGTTTAGTACATCTAACACCTCAGAATATCAAGCATCTCACTTGCCAGCCTTCTTCCTGGTTCTCTTCAATCCCTTCAATCCTGGTGATGTTTGTGTTGCTATGGTGACAGATGCCACCATTCTCTGCAGTCTCTTCACTGGAAAGGAAAAATTATACAATATGAAAGTAATTTCTTTTTCTTTTTTGCTTCTTCTTAGAAACCTTGAATCAAAAACAAAAATAAATCATGCATGTTTACACTTGAAACAAAAGACTGACCAAGACTTTCGATGAACTTATACATTTATATAGAACACAGTATACAAACCACTGTCTTCAGTGAAAATAACTACTTTATCAACTGAGCTATACAAGTATCCGACTCCAAGCTGGTATAAGTTACTAGTTGCTAAGTGTTGTCAAAGTCAGAACCCACAGGACATTGCACATCCAGATTTACTTTTTCAAAAACCAGCAAAGTGGAAGGAATGTATTGTATAACAGAAGTATGTGCATAAAGAGTAACTGAAATTTGACAATGAAACAAACAATTTTTTCAATAGGAAGTGACCTTTGGGTACGATTAGATTGGATCTTTCATAGCTTTGTGAATTAATCAATATGAAACTGAGAAATGATCGGGAAGTGCCAGTTAAACCTGCAATTAAACAGCATTATTTAAGTGACTGAATTTAGATTATTCACAATGTGAAATTTCAGATTCTTTTTCAACTAGCCAAACTTCTTATATTAATGGATCATGTTGGCAATAAATCAGAATGTTTTACAAATAAACTCTCTAATCTATTACCTCATCTATATAGTTTGTTGATAAATCAATTAAAAAAGGAAAAAGAAAGTAATTGGTAGTAGTGTCACACTGCATGCAGCAGTATTGGCATTTCCAGCTCTGACACACAATTACCCAAGTGATCACCTGGTTTTCTTTGGTTGGTCTTTTCTTTCCCACCAGCTGCTTGAGAGATTGATTTCTTCTCTGGGTTTCTACCAACAGCAGTTCTCTTAGGACTCTTCTTAGGACTCTTGATGTCAGCATTTCTCTCTGAAACTCTCTTAGATGACCTTGGTGTAGTTGAAACCTCCCTTCCCTTAACCTTTTTCCTTTGAGGGGAAGGAGATCTAGCATCTGAGGAGCTTTCTTCTGTCTGCAACTTTCGCTTGGTTCTTTTCTTTGCTGGTGTTTCTGCAGTTTCAGATGAATCTGAGTTCCTCTTGGCAGGTTTCTTGGTGTTCTTTACAGGTTTAACAGGGGACTTCCTTGGGCTCTTTCTAGGAGTATTAATGGCTTTGATGTTCTCTTTCTCTTGAGTATCAAATTGTAATTTGCCATCAAACTTTTCTCCAGAGGACACAATACCTTTTTTGAAGAGTGCTTTAATTTTTGAATAATTTGGTTTTTCTTCGTAGGCTATGTTATCCACATAGTTAAAATAGTCCCTCAGCTCAGCTGTACAAAAGAAAACAAATAAGTATCCACAACCATACCTTTAAAACATTAAAAGAGAAGAGAATAAATTACTACTTCAATTTTATTAATTACAGAGACAGATTTCTTCAATTGGACAAAATTCTTCAGGAGACAGTACTATCAAATTAATTTCATTTGTTTGGTGTAAAACTAAATCATTTTGCATAAATGTATACATGTGACTATAACAGAAAGTAGGCATAAATTAAAGTTTTCACTTGATGATTCATGAAGTTCAAGCCCGAACTAAATAAGGGCTTGCAAACGTTTTTCTGGAAAGATTAAAAGAAAAGCCTGTTGTATCCATTGGTTTCTCAACTAAAGATAAACCCTCAAACTTGTGAGGTGAACATTTCTTAGCAGTTTGGGATTTTACTTACTAGGGTATGTTTTCTCTTTGAAAGACAACTGCAAAAAGGAATTCCTATCCTTTGAATGTCTGTAGAAGAAACCCCAAGAGAGGAAACGAAATAAAAGAAAAAAAAAACTAAGATATATAAATGTTGAATCGGTAATATGAGGATACGAAACAATACACTGAAGGTGAATGAAACAAAGTTCTTAACTTGCAGGAGAGACATAACTTTCAGAACATATCAAATTAAATCTCTGTCTTCCTTATGCTATAACATACAGCTAAACATGCAAAGTGGAATGGCATATTTAAGCAGAATTTTCAATATATTGTTGCAGAATGCACACCATATTAAATAGGGAGTGTTAGCTCAGTGGTTAACGCCGCTGCCTTTCAATCATAAGGTCCCGAGTTCGAGTCACTCCAAGATTAATGTATGTCGTCCAGTTACAGAGTTGTTGACAATTCATAATCATGGACGTTAAAATATGAATCTAAGAGACTGACTTTGGTCAGTTTGCGGCTTTGATAAGCCAATGATGGCTTATTCGCGAGTTCCTGCTTGCAGGAGGATCTAATATTGCAACAGTTTGCAGAGAGAAACTTTTTATAGTGTACTATAATGCACTAGTTAGCATCTGATGGAAAGCAGTCCATCAAGTTTTGCAACAGTAAATTAATAACAGCAGGCAATTCTTATAGGGAAGTGGAACCACTGTTAGCTTTAAATATACTTTGCACTGAGTGATAATCTATCAGCTATAAATTTATCATCTTTTGGCTTCGGTTTACCAAGTTGGAAGACAACTACAGAGGTGTAAACAGTGGAGTTCTAATACATGGAGATTCAAATTCCTTCAGCGGACAGAGGATGAAAACCACAACTTGCCAATATCGCAATGATATACACTTACTTGACTTTGATGGCTTGGACTTCAGTCTCCTTGGTGACCTTTGACCATGGAAGATCACCAGACATCCACTGAACAAGGTTATAACCCAAAATTTCAAAATCATGTCTCCTAGCAGATGCTGTCAACAGATATAAACAGATGCAAATAATACAGCTCTTCCTATCAAAGAAGAGGAATAGGAATAGTGAAAGGCCAATGAGCCAATTGCATATTAGTAAGCAGTAATATATTAGAGAAGTGGTCAATGGTGCCTTACTCTTCAGTATTACACAGAGATGTCAGATTCTGAAGGCAATGAAAGCAAGGGTTTGTTTAAGTAATACTAAGACAACAATACAGTTTTCTTTTCAAAAGTAACCTGTTTTGACACTTTAAAAGTCAAATTTCTAGGAATTTGTTGTCTACGGTGTGCCAAGTATGCAAATGCAATATGCCCTGAAATCGACACATACCACAAATTTTCCCACAAAATGGCACTTTCTCGTGTTCTGATTGGTTCATTTAGATACTGTAGTAGAGTTCTGATTGGAAGAAACCAGCATATACCAGATTAAATTGGCTTCTTTCAGTTTCATGTAGTCTCGATGGAGAAATTTGGCATGTGTCAGTGTTTAACGTTCTTGATTGGAAGAAACCCTCATATGTGAGATAAATGGGCAAATGTCAAATTAATTTGACATCTCAAAGTTGTTCACACTCTCCAGAACATAGTTATTTCTTGGTCTTCAAGAATCTGTTATCCTTAAGCCAAGGAAAAATCCCAAGTCTGTGAACCTTTGTCAGTTCATATCACTGTTCCTTGCATTCTACCAAATCACACTGGTAATTAACAAAGTTATGGGAGACACCAGGATTAATTATTAAACAAGACTCCACAGTCAGCTCTCTTGTATACTCACAGATGCCTTCATGTGCTCCAATGCTTGTGTACTCCAGGGTACCTTCATGGGCCTTCCTAGGATCTGGTTTGTATTCTCTGTGGACATCACCAGGCATATACTTGGATGCCAGCCCAAAGTCAACAAGGAAAACCTGAAACACAATGATAGCATTAACATATTGTTCAAAGCGCAGACAGAAATGTAAGAAAGTCAGTATCCTCACTGGAGTGGCGTGTACAAAACCAGAATTCTGTTCTGAGATTGCGATACTGTCACTTTTATACTACAAAGTGGTTCCATTCCTTCAAAGTGGCACGTATTATGGCTTACCTGATCTTTAGCCTTAGGTTCAAACCCAAGAAGAATGTTGGATCCTTTGATGTCAGCATGAACATAGCCCTGATCATGGACGTACTCTAACGCATCGACCTGAACAAAATAAAACCAGACAGTGCGGTATTGATAACATAACTGCATTTTCAGTGAGCTGCTAGTTGTCCTAGCCTTGTTAATATTTGTACATAAGTTGAATATTCTTCAATGTATCTAAAATTTAAGAATCAATTTACATTTAAGCTGCTTCTCAGCGATGTGAGTTATTAACCATTGTTTTATAAATACTGGTATTTGTATAAACCAGAGATGTGTTTCAAGCTTTGTAGTATTTGACTAATTTCATTGCTTCTAGTGTAATTTTATTAAAGTAAAAACATATGTTATAATTTTCTTTTAGCTAATCTGTATAAAAACCACCAGACTATAGCAAAGTCAACACAAAATGCAACATTTACCCTTTCTTGCTTGAAGTTAATAATGAAATTTTATCATGACCTATCCAACAATTGTTGAAAAACAATGATACAGATACTTGAAGGTTATAGAAAGTATTGGTAACCTATAAAGACATTAATATATTACTCTGATACCTTCCTACCTTCAGAGTACATATTCTTCATCTTTAAGTAGAAATGCTAATTATGACAGCTAACCCTTATACATTTGTTGTATTCTACAGCTTGTTGACTCAAGGTTGATAATGGCAATGCAGAGAACCTTTGCATTTACAAAGTCATATGCCTATGTTCAGAGAAGATAGTTTAGCCTTCAAATTTTGTATAGCAAATTTTGAAGGTTATGAATGCTGTCTCTTATTAAGTTGTGTAAAAGACTGCTATACATCTTGTTTCTGTGTAAAAGACTGCTATACATCTTGTTTCTGTGTAAAAGACTGCTATACATCTTGTTTCTGTGTAAAAGACTGCTATACATCTTGTTCCTGTGTACAAGACTGCTATACATCTTGTTTCTGTGTAAAAGACTGCTATACATCTTGTTTCTGTGTAAAAGACTGCTATACATCTTGTTTCTGTGTAAAAGACTGCTATACATCTTGTTTCTGTGTAAAAGACTGCTATACAATTAGTTCCTGTGTTAAAGACTGCTATACATCTTGTTCCTGTATAAAAGACTGCTATACATCTTGTTTCTGTGTAAAAGACTGCTATACATCTTGTTTCCGTGTAAAAGACTGCTATACAATTAGTTCCTGTGTTAAAGACTGCTATACATCTTGTTCCTGTATAAAAGACTGCTATACATCTTGTTTCTGTGTAAAAGACTGCTATACATCTTGTTTCTGTGTAAAAGACTGCTATACATCTTGTTTCTGTGTAAAAGACTGCTATACATCTTGTTTCTGTGTAAAAGACTGCTATACATCTTGTTCCTGTATAAAAGACTGCTATACATCTTGTTTCTGTGTAAAAGACTGTTATACATCTTGTTTCTGTGTAAAAGACTGCTATACATCTTGTTTCTGTGTAAAAGACTGCTATACATCTTGTTCCTGTGTACAAGACTGCTATACATCTTGTTCCTGTGTTAAAGACTGCTATCTATACATCTTGTTCCTGTGTAAAGACTGCTATACATCTTGTTCCTGTATAAAAGACTGCTATACATCTTGTTTCTGTGTAAAAGACTGCTATACATCTTGTTTCAGTGTAAAAGACTGCTATACAATTAGTTCCTGTGTTAAAGACTGCTATACATCTTGTTCCTGTATAAAAGACTGCTATACACCTTTAGACTTGTACAGCAATTTGACACTTTTTGTATAGCATTTTTGTGATACGATACTGGATAAATGATTCCCAGGCTAATTTAGTATGCATATACACTATTCATATGTACAATGTGGGTGCTAGTTGCCCTACACTGAATCATGATGGTATCCTTTATAATTACAATCTATTTTACTTTGTCCTTTAATAGGTTCCTCTTTTCTGTGATATTTAAGGTTTATACAGACAAAACCCAGGTTGATTTAAGAATAACATAGTAATATTTTCTGAGGCACAGTATGATAAGTAATGTTTTACTATGTCCATATAGCTCAATCAACACAGTATATTTTCATCACCGCTGTACTTTATGAATCAATTCAAGCAAATCCCCTGCTGTTGATAATCTGTAGGTTTGCCTGGTCAGCAACTTTGATGTAATGGCAGATGAAATGTCTGATGGGAGAACTGCTTTAAAATATTCTCCTTTCTTTACTCCACTTTGTTAAGGTTAGCTGTCAGTTGCTATTTTTGCACAGAATAAGCTGGAGCCTCGTCTACAACTACCAGCAAGTGAGACCTTAATTGTAGATACAACGTAACATATCAAATTAAAATTGCTTGGCCATTCCATCACACTCCATTTCAATATATGTACAGATCATTAGTATTTCTAACTAATTCAGTGCTGGTTGACTATTACAGTCACTGCAAATGCAGTTCTACTCACCATTTGGATGCCAATAGTGTATGCAGCCTTTGGCGAAAATTTCTTTCCACTTTTAAGGAAAAGGTTCCATAGATCCTCTCCAAACCTATCCATAACTAAAAATCTGTACCTTTTGTTTTTATGATCATGTAGACCAGCTGCAATGTAGCTAGGAACACCAAGGTGTTTTAACTTCTGCTTTTTCTTCCATGACTTGACTGTAAGGGTTTTAATAAACAGAATAAAGTATTGATAAACAGTACTCAAAAATACAGTAGTTCTTATTCCCCAAAAACAAACACTCATAACGACAAAAATATGAAAACATAATCAAAACAACAACAAATATTTGTTTGTTAGGTTGGCAGCTGTAACACAAATTAGGAGGGGTGCATTTCCATCTTACTATATGATGGTATCTTATTATAATCTTAGCACAAATAAACCTCATTTACATCCTGGTTATACATAATTCTACCAACCACGTAACACATCTTTCGAAAGATAAAATCTTTCTCTAATGTGGCACTCTGGCAAGGTCAATTCATCAACATAAAATAAAGGTTATATCTTGATGGAAAGATGAATTGCTATGTAGAGTTAAATAATTCTGATCAATTTCAAGAAAGAAAATATTACCAAAGCAGAAAGAAAAAAACACATTAAACCATTTTATGCCTTATTATGGACAATGAATGAAAGAAAGGTTATTAATTCACTGGGATTATATACGCAGCCTTTGCGCATTTGAACCAATCATGCAGGAATGTGATCTTAATCCCCTTCCTTTCAGTGGCGGAGCTAGGGGTATTGGTCAGGGGGGGCAAGAATGATCTGTAGGGGCACTTTCGACACTATCTAAGCGGAGCGCCACCACAGGTTGGCGCGGAGCGTACAGACATTTTTTGTGAAATGACCCATTCCGGGCCTTGCTAATTTGCAGATAAACGAAGAATAAATAGGTGTCATCGCCATTTTGTCAGAAAATTACACCAACAAAATGTGACAAATGTCAATAGGTAGATGAGAGCGCAATAAAAAAGTCAATAATCGCGAATAAGTAAAAAGGGGTAAAAAGCTGAAAAGGGCGCCAGCAGTCCATTTGAGTCGGTCAGGGGGGGCATCCGCCCCCCCTGACTGTATGGACGCTCCGCCACTGCTTCCTTTGCTATGGTAGGCTATATCCTATAGCCTTAAATTCCATACCACATAATGGATATTGTTTGGTAGGTTCATGGTTTGAATGAACAAAGTTTTAAATTTCAATCTTTGATCCATATACAACCACCTATTGAAAAGATGTCATGAATCGACTCACTAATTTTCAAGTGACTAGATAAGTCACAGCTTAACATAAAGTGACTCCTTAACAACTCTGTCATTAACCTACCAAACTTACAGGGGGGGAGGGTTCAGGCAAGATGCGATAATTGCATGTACTGGCACCAAGTTTAAAGATATTTCTCTCTGTTGATTGAACTGGACTTTAGAGATCAACAAACAACAATATGTAATTCAGTTCAATACGTAGGTGACTTACTTATGTCAGGTTTAGCTGCTCTTTGGTAAAAGTGAAGCTCACAGAATAAAGGACCATTCTCTTGTGGTTCCTGTCAAGGACAAATTTATAAAAAGGATGCAAATCTTACATTGAAGAGAAAAATATTCCACACTGCAGTTAAAAACACCTCCACATCTTGCCCCTAACTCGCGCATTATTTGATTGAATTTGACCTTTGATGACTGTCCTAACCCACTACTCCAGGAAGTTGAATCACAGTAGGGGGTCTGTGATCTCATCTCGGAAAATGCACTTTGGAAGATTTACTAGAGAAAAGCAAATTTTAAAAGCAATCAAGTTTGTTTATCAAGTTACTAAATTGTGAAAAACTAGGCTGTTCTATGATGTATTTAGTTCCTATGTGGAGTTTCACTTTCCATGTTACAAAACAACTAGAGCACCAATGGTGCAGAAGCTCATACCTATTCGAGCTTAAAAATGTAGGGCCCACAAAACTTTATGGCCCATCATAATTCAGATTCCACCAATTTTGGGCCCATGAGGTCAAACAGTTTAGGTTCAAAGACAATTTTGAGCTCCCCCCCTGTTCCCCCTCCATAAACAAGGCGGTTCTCAAACCTCTAGTCT
>JAIPMN010095012.1:0-10996 GCA_020650975.1 Apostichopus californicus | reverse complement strand
AAATGTTCTTTGGACTTGCTTCAAGTTCACTAAAATAAACTTTTTATTTCAATGTGGATATGCATCAATACATATATATGCAGGTTTCTCCATCAATTGGCTCTTTATTCGAACACAATTTTTCCTTCAAGTGTCCCGCGAAAATGTCATGCTTCCTTATGTTTGGAAAAATGATTAAATTACGGGGTTGACTTAAGAATATCTGGAAAAAAACAGAAAACACACATATGAAATGAATTTTTATTTTAAATTCAAATCAAAACATGCAAACGACGTCTACTCATTACTTTTTTCATTAGGAAGTTTAGACATAGTTACAAAGAAGGCATAGGCCTATGTTTTGCACATGATATCCACCGGTATTGTTCTTTTTCTTGTTTTCTTGTTTTGGCCGATTTTTACGGAGCCGGGTAGTGATTTCGGAACCTGGTGATAATCCCGTCGGGCAGTTAACCTTTTCTTTCCTTCTTTGAAAATGTTTGACACCAAATGGCACTTATTTCTTGTTACTCTTTGTCTTTCCATTTCCTAGTCCGATTAGCCATGACCCATGGAACATGTATTATTACTATTAATAAAGGTAGTCTGTTTAGGCATAGGCCTCAAGTTCTTGCGTGCCATAATTCGTTTATTTCTAGAAGTATTCAAAAAGTACTTTCCTGTTCAAAGACATAAGGCTGTAGTCTATGCTGCATCCATACCTGATTGAAAAACACTTTTGTTACAGTTTAGCTGCCTTTGTCAATCGCTTTTAGACGAGCAGTCAAATCCAGTATATCAAATCCCGTATCATGTTATATGCATGGGCAACAGAATCTTTAGATGACTCATCTCACGGCAGAAGGTCCCACAGCTAGCCTTAGTGAAACATTTATTCATAACCACTGACTCGCAGGCGAAAGAGGATCACATATAACTAACCACAACAGAGAGTGCTGGTAATCGTCACAATTACAAGTTATCGGGCTAATAATGCCTCTTTACACCCTTCCCCTATCAATCACTCACACAAAATCATTGGGAATTCGCATCATGTCCACTTCGCTTTTTTTTGTGTACTTTCCAGACCCAGACATTCTTCACTGTGACTGGTCAAGGGAATTATGAGCCTCAAAAATCTGCTCGTCCACTGGATACTCGCTTCACCATACAACTCAACTACAATTTTTTTTTGTTTACTAATTACACACATGACACAGTACTTACCAATCATATCGTCACACCATACAAAATACGAACTTTATTACACATCATGTACAAGTATAGTAGCCCACATAACGTTTAGTTGTTCGCTATTGCTTTTCGTGGCTGAGAAACAAGTAATCTGAATATTTATTAAAATGTATGAATAATTCATGACTTTCCCCTCGCTGTACTACGAAAAAAATATCGCTCGCGGTACACCCTGGCCTTTCTCTTGATTGTCTTTTTCTCCTGGATTTCGTTTAGCAGTATATGTTGATTCCACTCATAATAATGCAATTAGCCAACATCATGGATTTAAGACCGGAGAGAAAGTGCAAGCTTGTTGATGAGTTAGGGAGATGGGAAAACGATGGCCCGGGTTGGGATAAGAACACTTTTTCAGGGAGTGGTGTAAGGAAATTGTCACCATTTTCCTATGGGTTTTTTAGAAAACAAACGTGATGATGAGAGTGTGAAATTATACAGACAAACAATTAGAATTCCCCTCCTCTCCAAATGTGGCTTTCCATTTAAATGCCCCTCCCCTTGTTACTACATGTGTTGGCCTGTCAAGTAGCCGGATTCATTAATGCAGACAAATAGCTTAATACTTATGAAAACTATTATGAGTATTGCTCTGCTTCTAGTCTAGTCTAGACTTAGAGTACCCAGAGAACCTACTCTATCTCATCACTGAACTATATGTGTAACTAATACCTGCAGTATATTAATAGCTATACAGAAGATGATTATATGCACTGTACATGTTGTATGTGTAACTATACAGTGTATGCCAATTTGTCATGGGAGATCTGCACACCAACTTCAAGTTAGCTGCTATCTGTGGAATGACAGAACATTGTTACATGTACTGTAATTGTAGTCACGAAGCTGCACAAACAATAGCATTGTCTTACAAGTGGAAAAATGATGGGCAGTTCAAGGTGGACATGGTAAGGTGTGAAAAAAATCAACTTCCTTGTTCACACTTAAGAACGCACCCGTATTTCAAGTCCGCAAGGGCGATTAATTCCCTTATTGTGAACGCTCGCGTACTCGTTAATCAATTCCGCGTGCGTTCCTAAGAATAATCCTACTTTCGGGGTTTCTTCAATCCCTCTTGCCCTCTTAATAAATGTAATGTGAACGGTCGCGGACTTATGGTGACCCAAGATTTACGGTTAAGTTATAATATCCGCTCTATCCAGTTGTAATTTGGCGGGTATTCTTGAACGTGTAGTAGGCATACGACACAGTGTACAGATCAATGAGGGATACCTACGTTTTGTTTGTTTGTCCAAGTATCAGACCATTGCATAACGACGCTATACGTGAACTTCATTTTTCTTTGCACCGATTCTACCAACACTGCAGAAAAGTCACCGTTAAGGTTGTGAGACTAAAGCAAACTGAATGATAGTCCACGTAAATCTAATAACTATAATTTATTGTACGCCAAACTCACAGGTTTTTGAAGAGGCCAACATTTGGTAATTTTTTGTTTATTTCGATACGGATGATATAGGAATCGGTTGCTACGGCATTTACTAAAAGGCCATTACGTATGGCTTAGCCTATAATGAAGTTACATTAGCCTACGCATAGATCTTACTAGGTCTTTTGGCTTTCCATGTTGGATTAGCCTCATATACGACATCATCAGTGAAACAGTGACTAGCAAGGTCGTTTGCTCAACCATTTGAAGGGTTTGTAAGAAATTCAAATTTGGGTTAACGAGTAATGGTATATAGTGGTACGAATTGTTTTGAAATTTGAATACAGTATACTGTTTATGTACAATGATAGAACGTTCCAGCGCATTGGTGTACGGAGTAGTATGTACCAAATTAGTACAGCAGATGTGGCAACGACAAACCACAGGGAAATGTTAACAGCTGATATGATATTTTCACGCCTGCGCAGTATATTAATCTCGCAAGCGGACTTAATACGAAACTCACTCGTTCATAAATGTGAACGCTTCTGGTTCTGAATTGATAATCCTCCTCGCGGACTTAATATCAATAATCGCCCTTGCGTTCTTATATGTGAACAAGGCCTTCCAGTTCAATAAGCCCATGTCTATTCCAGTAAATGTAGGTCCAAAAGAGCTGAAATTATATGCAACTTATGGGTAATGGGCAAATTCTCCTGAAGATTGCTCTGCAAGATACAAAACCATACTGACTAACCATTCTCAACAAAATATCAGGTATATACTTGGCCCGCTACCTGGAATACCATTCACCATCTTAAAGAGTCTTCTTCTATTTCCTCTTTTAAGTGTAACTTTAAGAACTATTTGTTAACTCACTATCTGTAGCTTAGCTGTATTAGGTGTAGTCATTGTAATTTGTTTTCTTTCAGATGTTGCTGTTTCTAGATTACGGTATTAAATTATTATTTTGTCTTGTTACATAGTGTGTATTTTTTTATAGATGTTAGTGTGTGCAGAATTCAGTGGCCACTAATTAAACAACATAACAGTATCATTCTGTAACACAACTGCTCCTTTAGTATCAGACCTATATGATCTAGGTGTTGGCGAGTAAAGGCTACTGCAGCTCTGAACCACGACTCAATTAGTGACTTCCTGTTTTATTTTCCCGCCATTTCCGCCAAAAAATGGGGCTCCAAAAGGGTCACCTTTTTTCCACTAAACTGTCTAAATCATAGCAAAATGTTATGCAATGAAGGCATCTATCTTCCATGCATGTACGTTACCTGCAGTGTCAGGTGAGAATCTGTAAACTCTGCAAAATAATATGGTAGTGACGGACAGTCAATTTGTTTCAGAACTCCTTAATTTGTATTTTATTTTATTTTGCAAAGTAGTTACTACTGATAGCATGTAGAAAACACCCTACGAAATTATTAATGAGATGCTTGTCCACCTCTAATGTATTGCTATTCTAACATTCAACAATAATTGTTTTCACTTCACTTAATTGGCCTAGAAATGAATTAAAGAGCATCACAAGTTTTATGATTACTGTAATGAAATTTGGGATAGTTGGCAACTGCTGTTGTATAACAGTGGCCCAAGTCTTCGTCCCAGAAATTATTCTGGCAGTAACTTCGCCTATTTCGCTTTCACCAGTGCAGACACAAACGACTGCACATTCGGAGAGTTGGCAGTCTAAAGTTTAGAAGATACTTAAAGAAGAAGAACTGCATTTGCCTGCAAATAAGCAGTATTTTAGTGCGCGTGAAGTGCTTGCAGTAAGTGGAAGAACCGTTCGGTTGTTCATGGTGTTATTTTTTGGGCGGACAACACACCAGGACTAGCATAGTCATGTAGGTACCTACAAAATGAGGACGCTTGCGAGCGACAAGCAGGTTCAGAATAGCCTCTGAAACTGCAAACGTACAGAGACTATATGAAACGTTACCTTTCAACGTCCAGCCATGTAGGTATCGTTCACTTGGCCAGAAAATGCTTATAGTATAGCCCACACACCAATACAAAAACAAACAGGACCCTACAAATATCAAACTAATAGACCCAGATATCAAATTACACTACCTGGCCGCAGATAAAACACAACCTAACCTTTCCATTTCTTAAACAGATTTGACCAATCTACTGATTCACAACTAAAATAGTGCATAGTCACCATGCATACCTGAATGCACAACTACTGCTATACATAGTGAACATGCATACCTGAATGCAAAACTACTGCTATACATAATGACCTTGCATACCTGAATGCACAGCTACTGCTGTAAACAGTCACCATGCATACCTGAATGTACATCTACTGCTATACATAGTGACCATGCATACCTGAATGTACATCTACTGCTATACATAGTGACCATGCATACCTGAATACACAACTATGTACTGCTATACATAGTGATCATGCATACCTGAAAGCACAACTACTGCAATACATAGTGATCATGCATACCTGGATGCACAACTACTGCTATACATAGTGACCATGCATACCTGAATGCACAACTACTGTTATACACAGTGACCATGCATACATGAATACACAACTACTGCTATAAACAGTCACCATGCATACCTGAATGCACATATACTGCTATACATAGTGACCATGCATACCTGAATGCACAACCACTGTTATACACAGTGACCATGCATACATGAATGCACAACTACTGGTATAGTGACCAAGCATACCTGAATGCACGAACACTGCTATAGTGACCATGCATACCTGAATGCACAATTACTGCTATACATAGTGACCATGCATACCTGAATGCACAATTACTGCTATACATAGTGACCATGCATACCTGAATGCAAAAATACTGCTATACATAGTGACCATGCATACCTGAATGGACAACTAATGCTACACATAGTGACAATGCATACCTGAACGCACAACTACTGCTACACATAGTGACCCTGCATAACTGAATGCACAACTACTGCTATAGTGACCATGCATACCTGATTGCACAACTGTTCCATCCATGAAATCACATGCTTAAGGATAGAACTAAACCACTGAGCTAAATCAGCGAAGTCTTCATCACAGATATCTTTAGAAGACATTAGTAATCCCCTTATTATGACGAATTAATTACCATATATAGTCCTAAAGATCTGTAGCCAAGCAATGCAGATTGAACAAGCTGAATCATGATCTTAACAGTAATATAGTTTAGCCTTGCAGCTGGTGCTACAGGAGATTGAATGCATTATGACTGCCCAGTCTGTCTTGATCTACAAACCTTAAAAAAACATAAATATTCAGTTAATCTCTGATGGACAGAATGGCATATGTTTGGTACAACTAGCTGACCTCAGGCGTTCACTTGAAATGTGCGTAACCGTTTTGACAAACTCTGACAAACTCTGGGATAAAAATTATAAGTTGTAGCTAGGAACACGAGGAAGTTAGTAGATGTCTAGGATAGGCATATATATATATTCATAATTGTAATATTGTGTTTTTTTTTAGATAAGGTTCAGATGACTGTGATTTCATTCAAGTCAAAAGATGCTGGATCTGTTTCTACTCCGCCTCTTCCTCACTTTGAGTGTTATCTTGGAGCAGGAGATGATGATGCAGCTGTGAATTCAAGTAGAGCTTATAACACAAGACTTAACTTTGATGACAAAGGTCATCCTGTCCCCACAGTGAATGATACCATGATCTCAAACCTTCCTGCAAACACAGCTGGATATTCTGTTTCCATTACTCCTGTTAATGGCAATGCATTTGGTATTTTCAATTGTACAGCAACAAAGGCTGATAAAGAGGATACTACCATCATGACTATCTTCCTGCATGCTGATGGTGAGTTTCATAATATAAGCTCAAATATACAAAATCTGTTCAAACATTGACTGCTTTTGTAACAACGAATTTGTTTCTATGCTCTTTGTGTAGGTGTTTGTGTACAACCTGCAATTAATTATACAACCTATTAAAACAAGTCTAAAGCAAACACCACAGAATGATCACACTCATATATATAGCATCATAGCTAATTGATGAAGTGCAGAAGCAATGCATTGATGGAATCAGTGAAAAATATGGGGCAAAATTAGTTTCTATAAATTATAGTAAGATGTGAACTAAAAAGGTAATTCTAAACAAAAGAAAGAAATATAGAAATCACGTATAGATCGGCAATAGCCAACTCGTTTTATACGTGATCTCGCAGAGGCACCGTGTGTTCGTGAGAGATGCCAACACCTTTATCTCGAAAGTGTGCTCATTAGCACCTGTGAATTGTCTGCCAATACAATATCTCCCATTCAAGCTGCTAGCACTCTATACGGTTTGGCCGTCTTAGTACACAACCTTGTTCATGTAACTACCGTATGCAGAAATACTACTAACCATATATAGCTTTTTATAACAGAAACATAGCATGAACGTATAAACTAAACAAGCCCTCAATTGTGTTCAAAGTTGAGAATATATACTCTACCATTACCGATGACAAAGCAAGAAACAGTTTTGTCTTTTTGTATGTGTGTGTTGTTGCTCAGCATGCCTACTATAAGCCCAATGAAATGTATATATTACAAAGTAACATTGAAACTCACTCTCCCTATAGCCTGAACACACATGCAAGAGCTCTACTGTGTATTTGCAATTTCATGTGCTAAGCACATCCACCGATGAGTTGCCCTTCGTCAGTTCTTCATATGCACAGTACCAGCAGTAGACCAATGCTGCAAACTACATGAGTCCTTTATCTAACATGGACCTTCATCATATAATGTGGCTATAAAATGTATGACAAAACTTGCAAAAATAGAATTTGTAAGTTCACATTTTTTATTTGTTCAACTGTTTATAAATCATGTAGCAAAATTTCGTTCGTGGCTCTCAACTGGGGTTTCCCAAGTTCAGATGTATGGTAAATGAACTTCGTAGTAACTTTCTAGAGGTGTGAAACGTGCAGAACTCGTACATGGGCAACAATTAGCAATGAACAATCTGCACACATTGATAGAATCTCAGAAAGTTGCCATGGACACTTTGAAAGTCAAATGTAGAACTGAATCACTTTCAGTTGATGAAACTAAATAAGTTTTTAAACAATAATGTAAACATTGTATATAGACCTCAGTGTGTAAAAAAAAATCATGAAATAAATCAGGCAACTGAAGTCGGATAGCCACAGAAATAGCGGGGGCAGATAGAATACCTCCACAATTGGTTTTGAAATAAACCTGTAATGTCAACAACAAAAGTTTCGTTTTGCAGTACTTAACAAACAATTTAATTATTTTACTTATCAAGTTTCACAGGCAATACAAACTTTGCTGACACAACAAGCCGTACAAATATCATACTCTGAACGACGTGGCTGCAGCTCTCGATCATGAACACTTTAGCATCCTTCAAACTCACTTACCATGTTGGAAAATACTTTGAAATGTCCCTACCATGAATCACACCTTTAGGATTCAAGACAATAAATGTGCTATATTGACATTACCCCAGACAGTATTTAAGAAATTGGATATTTTTTTTATATTTTTATTTTGCAAATTTCTAATATTGTTATTGTTTGTATCTGATTGATCTCCCCCGATAGACAACTCGACTTTTCACAGGGAGTTGGGTCAGATAATTTAAACGAAATTGAACCTAGTGATAACAGTATCGCAGGTGTATGAAGCTAGACTATTTCTGATTGGGGGTGGGTTAGGGTGGGAGAAGGTTTCGACAGCGATTTTCAAGCTCAAATATAGTATACCAGTCAGAAAGAAGTAATTATTCTGAATTGCTTTGTAATGTAAGTATCTCTGGGAAATGATGGGGGTTATGAGCCAAAAGCTTCTGGAAGTTGGAGATTTATCAGATAGGCCTATCATTACATTACATAGAATTTGAAAGCACAAAAAAATGCATCTTGAAAAGATGAAGATAGACTTAGGCTAGTCCTGAATTTTTCGGGTTCTGAATCAGTATAACCACAAGTGTGTGATTTGTTTTGCTTTCTGTTTGGGGGGGGGGGGTGCGGAGGATTCAATTTCCCTACTGATTTAGTAAGGGGCCTGCACCTTGCTCCCTGCCCTGGGGCCATTGAAGCGAAAATAATGTAGGGAGTCTGCCAGATGCTTCCCAAGAATCTACTGGGAAACAGAGGGTGGTTAATAAGATTAAAATTGGTGACCCCCTACCCATGCACCCCTGGATGCTGTCACTAAATCCAGATATTCCATCATAATGAATTTCAAGCAAGAAAATCTTAAGAGGTATCATTGGATTTTAATGTTTGTAAGCAAACTATTGTGGTAACTAACCCGTTATCCCACAGACAGTACCACACGTTATCACTTCAGGAGTTTTTCTACATTTTATGCAAGTCGGCAAGTGAGCAATTTTAGCCTGGACGAAAGTGGTCTAAATAATACTTAGTATCTAGCATATACATGTAAAATACAATACATCAATCATTCGTAGAGACTTATGACAATGGTATTTGAAATAAGTTTTAGGGACTTTTATATATAAATTGAACTGGTAAAAATATTATTATGGTGTGAAGATATGTATTTCAAAAATAATTTGTTAGGCATGACATGCATTAAATTATTTTAATTTCTGCCTCGAGAGATCCCAGTTCAGGGATGCTATGCAGTAGTACAGTACTTACGGCAATGAAACAATTTGCAACAATATATGCGCACATGGCTTTGTTTCGGTTGTATTTTTAAAGTGTGTCATTTATTATGTACATTAACATTAAATTCCAGACTAAAAGAACAACTAATTGCGGCCTAGTTACAGTCTTTGAGGTGTTTCATCAATCTCTGCAAACAACAGTTATAATCAGAACGATTTTGTAACTTGATTTAAAGCTAGTCACAACGGGCAGTTTTGTATCATCTTATGAACTGTTTATTAACATGTTACAGAGCTGAAGTGTTGCAATTCTCAAGATATCACAAGTCCTTAGTAGTCATTGTCGTGCAGAACTGTGAGTTGCAACAATAGCGCTATAAGATGAACATGCATTCGTGAAAATTCTGGGTTAATCCAGGAGAGCTGCTTGCAAAGTTTGAGATCGTATGTATTTTGTATACAACAAGTTGGCTGTTGTCCCTTAGGTAATAGCCTACAGTAGATACCTTTAACCAATCATTTAGAAAATATAGAAAATTGGGATGATCACAATTGTATAGTAAAAGTTTTTATCCAGAACATAAAGAATATTTCACCAACATAGGATGCCATAGATGGTCGTTCAATTATATTGATCCACAAAGGTGGCAATTACTGTACTTACTGAGCTTCAACATGACTATTTAATTGTTTTAAATCAAAATTAAACTGTACAGCTTTGCATGGAACTTTCTAATAACTAAAGTTTGTGAAATAACTAGTAAGAAAAACGATTCCATGAGTTTTTAGGATTTTTAAAGTTATTTTTTAAGTGCACTATGAAAGTGTCCATACTTTTACTTTCCATACCGAGGGTGCTACAAAAGTGACATTTAAGTAAGCCACATTGATAATTAATGTACTGCCAGTTTATGCAAGGTACAAGCCTGCCGGTTGGTCATATATGCCCATCACTTACAGTAGATCCTGCAAGCTTCCTTGAACCTCAAATACTCTACAAATTATAAAATAATTGAAGTGGCTGCTACTACAACTTATGTTCTGGCTTATTGGAAAGACAGCAGTCAAAGTCATCTAAGCTTTCTACACAATTGTCTGCAGTAGTATATGTATGTCATGTACAGAGTCAATGCAACCATTGACAGAGGCAAACCCTTTATGAGTATTTCTGTTTGTTCTCTTTACTTTCTCCCTTTATTTCTGGCTCCAAAAGATACAATTCTAAATCCAAAGTTATCAATATCTTCTTTTCCCAATCAATCCGTAGACATGGAGGGCTTCTAAAATTAAATGTATGTCCAATCAAAAAAGTGAACCTGTCACTGCGGACAGTAGTAATGATAGGTGGTAATATGCAGGGAATAATTTAGTGTTCACATTTTGTGTTACCAGTTTTGAAAGCTCTGAATCGTGTGTGTTATTAAAGTGAATGGTTCCTGTCGGTTCAAAAACTGATGCTCAGCTTTGAAATTGTGTAGCAGTTTGCCCATTTTGCATAGCATTGTATGAGGCGATACTGCATGAATTATTCCCTGGTATGATGAAAAAGGGGTTTTTGATTTTTGATTGTGGTATTTTGGCAATTTAATCTTGGTTATTTGTTCTCAGTTTCGTAAAGTATTTTTTAAAGATTCTAAATTAGAATAAACCTTTTATTTATTCTGCTTTAAATTTCTTATTTTCATTTTGTTGTGAGTGGGCAACTTCTTTTTCTTGAAAACACAATA